>JASDQU010884106.1:0-17183 GCA_032191745.1 Picea mariana | reverse complement strand
GCCTATCTATTGGTGATATTGTTCCATTGTCACTTGTTTTTAGTTTTTGTTTCTATGCTCATGTTGTTATTTAGTTTTTGTTTAATTCTTGTTAATAGCTTTACTGCTTTCTTTCTAACCTTTTACATTACAACTGTCATGACTAGCAGAGCCCAACTAGGCATGTAAGTGCTCATTTTTTGCTCACACATTGACGAAAAGAGCACGAACAGTAATGAATCTTGAGAAAAATGATGAGCAAGATGTTCATTACATGAAGGAAAAATATTTTCAATACATTTTTTATGAATCAAGAATATTGGACGTGGAAAGCGATAAGGAGAGAAATGAATGAATGTTACGATTGAAAACTCTCCATCCAATCAAAGACAATAATATTTTTGAGCAACCAAGAATTGATTTCATTGAATTATGGTTCCAAAGCGTTGTTGGAGAAGCAACACAATTAGGTCCCCAGCTCAACTTGTTTAATATTTCTCCAGTACATATTGAGAGTACCCTTGACTCAATGGTACAAGTTTCAATATGTTCCATATTAATGGTGTTCATTCCACAGATAAGAGGAATGATTGAATGGCTTCATTAGAAATCTACCTACACTTGATGTTCCTCTTTATTCAAAGTAATATAGGGTAGGTAGATCATGTATGTACATATTTTGTTTCTTTAGTTCAATTTTTCCACAATAAGGCAATCTTTATATTTAAATTTGAAGATAACTCCATGAAAGAGAAAGAGTTGCAGTAATCTATTTTAAAGTCAACTCCACAGCCCAATGGAGAAGATAACTAGTGTTGATATTCTGGTATTCTCAACATCCCACAGGGGGTTACTGTCATGTAGTTGGAACCAATTGTTGAACGAAATTTGTCCCCTATATTTTCCCTCTATTGGATTAATAAAAAAAATGATATCGCAAGATGAAAATTTTTGAATTATTATAATTCCTTTGTGTATCCCTTAGTGTCATATTCTCCATGCATTTTTCGTATCGAAAATACAAGTTCGTATGATCAAGATATCTAGGTTTTCGTCAAATAGGAAAAATAGTGTTATTTCTATGTGGAATAAAGCTAAACTCTTGGAATTGCATTTAAACTTTCATGTCCATGACCTTGGTTTTATTCATTAATTTTTGGTCCCAAGAACCTTAAAAATATTCTTGTGTCAGGTTTAGAACCCATAAAATATTCTATGGTATCTCTCGTGAGAACCCGTTATAATTTCCACACTCCACACTTCACCTCAATATACTCTCCCCTTATTCTCCCCTCTTTCCATACTTAACCTTGTTTCCTCTCCTCTCCCTTTTTCCTCCATGGAAGGAAGAATCACGGACTCCCTTACCCCCTCACTTCCCTCACTTCCTCACCCTACATGTCTGCAACCTCCATTTTCCACCCATCTCACTTCCACTCCCTTCATTTTACCCTCCCCACTTAAACTGTCATCCCACACCCCCTCACCCTCTCCACTCCCTTATGCCTTATCCCACTACTCCACACTTAGTTTTTTCTTGAGTCCTTAGTGGACTCGCAGATTAACCTTCACCCATATTCTCTTAACCCCCCTAATTCCCTCACCCTGAGAGACTTGTACCTACAAAATACCCCCCCTCACCTCACCCTACGACATCCCCTCACCTCCACTTCCCTCATTTCCCCCCTTCCCTAACTACCCTTCCCCCCTCTCTCATTCATTCTACCACACTTAACACATTTCGAACTTAATTATTATTTCTCATTATTTACATTTTAACCTTTAACTTCATTCCATGTTTCAACCATTCCTTGGATCACATGGAAACATTTTTAAGATATGGAGAGATGACACACAAAAACATCAAATTATGACATATGGAAGTCCTCCATTGGAGACATGTGCTATGTTACTAAGATATCATATGCAGACACATGGAAATGTATGGTTGGTGACACATGGAGCATCTTCATTGGTTACATGTGAGTGTTAAGTCAGTGTTGACTAGGCATGGGGTGTATTGTGACAGGATTCTTAAAATTATTATTTTATTCGTAAATATTCTAAAGGTCGGACCCTCATAAGCTCCATAGTCTCTTCTCTCATGTTTCTTAATGAGTGTAAAATACAGTTAACCATATATATTGTTAAAAATCCCATAATCCCATGCATGTGGGATGGAGTTTTTTTTACTAAAATTATAATTTACAAAGGAGGAGCATGAAATGCATCCAAGGGTTGAGATTTTCCCACGACATTCAATCCAAAATGACTCAGTCATGAATTGTTGAAGGCCATATATTAATTTCTAGGTGTCAGAATCAAGGAAAATTTATACCTTTGGAAATTTATTTCGATGAATAAGATGATGGTATAGGTTTCAAGGGCTGAGGTTTCTATATTTTCCCGATAAATTCAAACATTAGTCATCTTCATTCTTAACAGGCCTGTGTGACAACTCAACTTCACGAGCTCATATCTTGAGATTCGGGCGACATATTTTGGAAATATTATATCATTGGAAATATAAGATGATAAAGATAACATCTAAAGTGATTTTCATGACTAAATTTTTGGGTGTCACTTCCATAAAATTAAAACATAGTCCCCCTCTTTAAAAGACCAATTAATTGAATTTTCAAAATAAAAGTTTATTTAAATTTTTTTATTAAAAAAGAAAAGGGACCCATTTTGAGTATGTGTATATTAATGATGTAATTTCATTGATGAGGAATTAATGAGGATTTAATTAAAGAGAATACATCAAGAAAATAATTGTACAAGAAATTCAAGAGAGAAAAAACCCTAACTACTCAAGTAGTTAGAAGATCTCATTTTAAAAAGAGAAGAAGGGCTTCATCAAGGGTGCCAATAATCAGAATTATCAGAAGGGAGGGCATAATATCAGAGGAATAATAAGGTACAACCATAAATACACAAAGAATCTTCCATTCAAGGAAAACAAATATCAATATTCTCCACTCTTTCTATTCTTCTACACCATTTCTCATAGATTTATGCTTGAGTCTCTGAGTTGGTCACAAGGCTGAGTTCTTGAGTGTTATTCTTGTATTCTTCCAAAATATTTTTATTCTATGATCATGGAGTATTTATATCCATATACATGAATTTCAAAGCTTTTGTAATGATTTTTTTTTTCATGAATAAAATCCACAAATAATTGCTCCGGGGTTGATTTTGATTGTATCTTGTAACTGTGAGTCTTAAGTATGAGATATTTGAGATTGACCTATCAAATTCTCTTTCGATATTGATAGTAGTATTGTTTTAAAAATATTTGAGATGATCAAATTATTCTCTCCTATTTCTTGTGAAGAAGACATGGATGCATTTATATTTGATTAAGAAGATTATGTATGTGATGTTGATCACAAAGAAATTATGATGTTGAATCCCTCCAATTTTTTCTTATTGTAAATAGACTTCTTATTGCACATAAAGATTATATCAAGTTATTGAAGACCATTTCAATAAATAAATTCAATAAATAAATACCTAGGGTTTGCTTCCTAAGCATTCTCCTAATCCAAGATATTCAAGTTAAATATTTTAGCCAAAGAGGAGTACCACCTATTTAAAAACGAAGGAGCATTCATATCCTCGTGAGGTTTCCATTTCAGTCCTGATAGATTCAAGAATCAACAATGTCTTACTAGAATGAATATGGAATTGAATCCCAATCAAACAAATCCTTCCTTGCAATAAATTTTCACAAAAGTTTGATGAAAAAAACAAAATGAATAGACGGGCAAAGAAAATTAGAAGACACAAGTTTTACCAGAGGATACGCTTTATGGACGAGGGATGAAGATGAGATAGGATCCTTCGGTATCCTTTCCCTTGTTCTCTTTGCCTTGAAATTATTCTCCTTTCCCTCACTCGCATGGATCATAGTCATCATTTTGTTAAATGTTTCGTTGTTACATTCATGGTTTTTGTAATAGGTTTTGTTATATATTATATGTTATATATGTTATATATAATATATGTTATATATATTATGGTGATGATGATAGACATGACGACGACAAGGATGACGACGATGATGATGATGAATATGACGATGATGATGATGAGGAGGAGGAGGAGGAGGATGCCAATGTCGATTATGGTGATTATAATGATGAAAACAAGGACAATGATGACGATTATGATGGTGATGACAATGAAAATGAAAACGATGATGAGGAGGAGGATGAAGATGATGCAGAGGAGGGCGATGATGATAATAATGATCACAATAATAATGAGGGTGACGATGATGAGGAGGAGGAGGAGGAGCGCAATGATGACAATGGTGATTATGGTGATGACAATAATGACAACGATGATGATGATGAGGATTATAATGAAGATGATGACAATGATTATAATGAAGATGATGACAATGATGATGGTCATGACAATGGCAATGAAAATGATGATGAGTAGGATGATGACCACGATGATTATGATGATGATGACAATGATGATGAAAATGATGATGGAGATGATCACGAGGAGGACAAGAATGAAAATTGTGATTATGGTGATGACAATGACGACAACGACGAAGACAATTGCGAAGATGGCAATGATGACGATGATGACAATGAAAATGATGATGAGGATGATGATGATGATGATGACAAAGATGATGACGAAAATGATGACAACATTGATGATGATGATGATGAAAATGATGACAATGATGATGATGATGATGATGATGATGATGAAAATGATGACAATGATCATGATGATGATGATGATGAAGATGAATATGATGATGATGATGACTGCGATGACAACCATTATACTCATTATGGTGATGACGATGACAACAATGACAACTATGACAATGATGACGTTAATGATGATAACAGTGATGACAATAATGATGATGAAAATTATGATAGTGATGAAAATGGAAATGACAATGATGACGATGATGATGACAATGATTATGATGATGATGATGATGATGATGGGGAGGATGATGATGATGAGGAGGAGGAGGAGGGAGACAACAATAATTATGATGATGATGACAATGATGACAATGATGATGATGACAATGATGATGATCACAATGGTGACGTTGGTGATGAAAATGATGATGATGAGAAGGAGGAGGGGGGGGATGAAAATGGAGATTATGGTGATGATAATGATGTTGACAATGATGATAACAATGACGATGAAGATGATGAAGATGATGATGGTGAAGAAAATTCCAATGATGATGATGAGGAGGAGGATGATGACAAGGATGATGAGTATGATGATGATGATGACAATGATGATGAAAAAGATGATGATTATGAGGAGGAGGATGGCAAAAATGGTTATTATGGTGATGACAATGTCGATGATGAGGACGATGATGAAATTGATGTCAATGATGACGATGTTTAGGAGGATGATGAGGATGAAGATGAGTAGGACGATGATGATGATGAGGAGGAGGAGGAGGACAATGGTGATTATGGTGATGACAATGAAAATGACGACGATGACGACAATGATGATGGTGATGACAATGGAAATGAAAATGATGAGGAGGGGTATGATGATGATGATGATGATGATGATGATGATGAAAATGATGATGACAATGATGAGGAGGAGTAGGATGATGGCGACAATGGTGATTATGGTGATGAAAATGACAAAACCAAAGAAAATGATGATGATGAATATGATGAAGATGATGATGACAATGACGACGATAATGATGATGATGACGATGATGAAGACAATGATGACGAAACAAATGATGACAACGACGACGATGATTACAATTATGATGATGATGATGATGATGACAATGATGATGATGATGAAGATGATGGAAACAATGATGAAGATGATGGTGATGATGAGGAAAATGTTTATAATGGTGATTATGATGATGACAATGATGACAATGATGACTACGATGATGATGACAATGACGATGATGACAATGGAAACGATGATGATGATGACAATGAAAATGATAGTGACGATGATGACAACAAATATTATGATGAAAATGATGACAATGGTGATGATGAGGAGGAGGACAAGGATGATGAAAATGTTGATTATAGTGAAGACAAAGGTTACAATGAAGACGATGATGATGATGATGATTGTTAAAATTTGTGTATGCTCGTTTAACCATAGACAATGCCACATCATTTTCACCCAACCATAGGAACAACTCCACCCCCGAGCATCCTAACCTTTACGTAGAATAATTATGGCAAGCCTACTCCAGAACCAAGAGATAAACCCTAGCTGCTAACTGTAGAAAAAACTCAAGAAAACTAGAGCATTCCTTCTCCAAGTTTTGCATGCAAGAGGGAGAGTCTCCATATCCACAAAAAAAGTACCGTACACAACTGTAGAAGTTGTAGTTTCACTACTCTCCCATACTTGCACCATATGAATATCACCAAGAGTATCACCAAGAATATCACCAAGAGTTTCACCAAGAACCACTAAGAGAATCACCAAGAGAATCACTAAGAGAATGACCAAGATAGTGCTATAGAGATACCAAAACCCAAGAGATGACCATACACCCTTATTCCTCCTTGCAACTGCAGCTGCAGCTGCAACTGCATCTCTCTATAAGACTTGCACACTTTCTGGCTTTCCAAATGATCTAAAATGTCTTGTATTTGGATTGATCTATCCAATGACTTTTTTGGCCGGGCCGACCTAACTTTCTGGTAATTATATTTTTTTTTTCTATTTTTCCTATGGAGTCGACCTATATTTATAGAAGATAATAATATAATATTATTATTCTACTAGGTCGACTTGTATTTTAGGGTTTCCACACATCTGTTTAATGCCTCGCTTTCTTTTGAGATATTCTATTCTAAGTTAAATTTTACACGTGGAGGTTAATACCTCTTGTAGCTACCAAAACATCAACAATGATGACGATGATGATGAATATCATGATGGTGATGATGACGGTGATAATGATGAAAATATAGATGATCAAAATGGTGATGATGACAATGATGGCTTTTATGAAAATGATGATAATGATGAAAATGATGACTTTTATGAAAATGATGATAATGATGACAATGCTGACAATTATGATGATGACAATGATGACAATGATGGAGATGGTGACAACGATGATAATGATAGTGGTGATAGTGGTAATGATGATGATGATGATGATGATGACAAATGAAAATGACAATGATGATGATTATGACGACGATTGCGATAATGATGATGGTGGATGTGATTATGATGATTAGGAGGAGAATGATAAAGACAATGTTGATTATGGTGATGCCAATGATGATGACGGAAATGATGATGACAACTATGATGATGATGATGATGATGATGAAGACAACAATGATGATGATGATGATGATGATGATGATGATGATCATGAAAATGACGATGAAAATGATAATGATGATGATTATGATGGTCATGACGATGATCATGATGATCATGATGACAATGATGATGGTTATGACCATGCCAAAGAAAATGAGGATGAGCTAGATGATGAGAATGATTCATTGTAAGTTTGATGAATAGAGAATGTGTCGAATTTATGAATAAGTTCATTAGATGTTTGATACATAGAGAAACAATTCGTAATTACAATGACTATTGGGGAGCCCATAATTGTTTTTAAGTACCATTAATTTTATCCTTATCATTGTAATATTTCATTGAATATTGACCCAATATGCACTACTGAAAAGTGTGTTATTCCACAAGTAAAATTAGTTCAATACCAAACTCTCTATACTATGACCTCATTGATGACATGCATTGAGAAAGAACAAAGAGAATATTTCTTTGATACCACTCACCTAGATTGTATAGAGAAAAAAACGAATGAAAAGAATATGAATGGAAATACATACATAGAAACACTTCAGGGAACACATTAAATATAGTGAGAACCAAATTATATCAGTAATTGAAACTAGAAAGGACTTTGAAATGAAAATCCATACAAACTAGATAGAATGGTGGTAGCTTATCTTTGAAGAGAGAGGTATTGGCTACACTCATTCACAATATGATCATTACAAGAGGAAAAAATGGCCTTTTAACATAAAGTACTAAACAATGAGAGGAAACAAAATAAATATCCAAAACCCTAACCCTAGGAGATGAACTAGAAAGAAAAATGTGAGCTCCTAGGAGTCTAGTTGATACATCAACTCCTTGAGCCACAATTTCTAGATACAAAATCCATTTGGGTCACACAATAGCCCGTTGGAAATATCTCAATGATAATAAAAATATTGTTTAAGGATTAGGATTTCCAAGGAAACCCTAGTCCATCACAAGGCCAAAAACCACTATTTGGGTCCTTAAAAAAGCATCGAAAGTTATGCGCCTAAAAATGGAGAAGAACTACCAAGATGTGGAACTGTTATGATTCAGTTGAAGAGGTGGGTGGCCACCGATATCCACTTGGATCAATTAGTGTTTTTAGAATCTCCATTAATCTCTAATCAATTCATTAGTTAAACTAAATGAAAGACTAGAGGGGGAAAAATGAAATCCATCAGTTTGCACAATCCTCATCTAAGACTTAAAGAGTTGTTTCATGTCACCATATTAGGGGTATACATAAAAAGGGGTATTAAATATGTCATGAGAAAATGATACCTAGGATATCTAATGAAAATAGAGAGCTTTTAAATTGGAAAGGTGCATGGTAGGGTGGAGGGGTTCAATCAAAGTATTTTTAAATGTATTCTTTTATATGAGATGAAATTATGTATATTCTTTAATAAACCATGGATGCATGTGATTTTTCATAGCTTCACTGAGTGGACCCTCATGTGCATAGTAAATTGGATTGATGGTTGACTCTCTTTTGTTTATTTTTCACTTTTGATAAATGATTCAACTTTTTATTTTCTTACTTTAGAGGTTTAAGGTAGGTGTTCCCAATTTTCCATTACTATTTCTATTAGTTATTAAATGTTTAAGTAGATACTTATTTTATTTGAGACCATGTTGAGAAATCAATAGAATAACACTAAGATGAAATCTCTATCTAACTTTTTTTTTAATGATGTGATTTTATTTAGTAAGGGATCATATATAAATGTTATCACATATAGAAAAGTATTAGAACTGCACACACTAGCTAAAAGAATGGAGATAAACATTTAGAAGACCTCCTAATATCTCTAAGGATTAGAGAAAGGGTTATTCTAACACTCATTCCTTTCAAAGAAATACTTTTCAACAATTAATTAAAGTATTAGAAACTTATTTTGAAAAAAAAAATGATTATGAATTTTATATATAGAAATGTAAAAAAAAAATACAATTAAATATATTTCTTTTATTATTATATAAATATATTTTTATTTTAAAAAATACAATTAAATATATTTCTTTTATTATTATATAAATATATTTTTATTTTTAAAAATGATTCAAAGTACAAAA
This sequence comes from Picea mariana, assembly GCA_032191745.1. Taxonomy (NCBI): domain Eukaryota; kingdom Viridiplantae; phylum Streptophyta; class Pinopsida; order Pinales; family Pinaceae; genus Picea; species Picea mariana. The sequence goes on along the minus strand of JASDQU010884106.1, from coordinate 7,748 downwards.
TATGTTTATTATAAACTTTATTGAAATAATAATTGGTTTAATGCTAATACTACTTATTCACATCCTTAAACTCTTCTATTCACTTTTCATTTTGTTCTATTCATTATGCAATTTTCTTGCTATGACTACTAATAATCACCATAAAGAATTATGGAACTATTTGATAACTAAAATCACTTTACTTTATCATTTTTATCATTGACATTGTCAATGTTAAGATCAATGCACTTTATAATTTTATATTATATCATCCCTGAATATCAATACAACTATTTAATTATTATATCATCCCTGAATATCAATACAACTATTTAATTATTTAATATTACATCATTCAAACTTTTCATTTTGTTTTATTCGTTATACCATTTTAATCCATATGAAAAATTATGTAACTATTTAATAATTAAAATCAATTTACTTTATCATTCTACATTTTGCATTGTCAGATCAATGGACTTTATGGTTTTGTATTATTTCATCCCTAAAATCAATACAACTATTTTATGGTTTAATATTACATCATTCAAAATGTTCATTAAAAAGTCTATACATTAAAATAAAATCTATATACTATTCTCTCCCCTTTATATAGTTTTGTATTTTATCATCCCGAAAATCAATACAACTATTTAATTATTTAATATTACATCATTCAAACTGTTCGTTAAAAGGTCTATACATTAAACTAAAATATATACTATTCTCTTGCCGGAATCAAATCTCTTCACAAAGTTTATTCTCAAATATTTTTTACTCTTTAAAATCTATATACTATTCTCTCCCGAAAAAAATCTCTTCACAAAGTTTATTCTCAAATATTTTTTATGCTTTCAAAAAGTTTGTAAAACTGTAAAACCTAAAATATATATAATAAAAAATCTCTTTACAGATAAAGTAGAGCTTATTGTCCATATTTTTTTATGGTTCCAAAATGCTTGTGTAACTGTCAAGAACTAGATATATATAATCAATTTTGATATGCCAGTGTTTCCGTTAAGATAACTGCTATCATGATAAACGGATATCTATTTTTTAACCGTAAAAATTGTGTATATGGTGCTGCCAATATTATCATTGTAGCATTGAATGACAGCATATCTTTATTTAGTGTTTACTGAACGTTTTATTTTTTGGGTTTTTTTGGTTGGAAGATGATGATGTAAATGTGTACAAAATTATTATTTTTTATTGTTTAAATTGCATTTTTCAATATATAAATAGATTTAAGGTGATGAAAAATTTCTTAAACAGTTGGATTATACAAACTTAACCACTTAAATCTGCAAATCCAATCATTCATCATCAAATTTCGAATAAAATCAAACGAAAAAAACTGCAAAAAAAAAACCTCTAAATGATAAAACGTTTACACTACTGCTATCCGTATTTGGTGGTTCGGTTTCAAACAATCGCTTTGAAATATCTATTCAGAATATATTGGAATTTGGACCGTCTTGATACAGCACGCAATCTCCCGGCCCTCCGACCAACGTACTTCTTTTCAGGAAGCTGCCCTTCCCCTCTCAAAAAATAATTCAACAGCCCCGATGTCTTTTTAATTTAATGACATTGACCAAATTTCATCGAATCTGACGAAGTCAAGGCTATCGTGAAAATCAACCATCATAAAATTGAAGGCTTGAGCTGCTACCGCAAACAGTAAAATCGGATGACACATACACGTGACGCGGGTGGCGACACTCACGTAGATTTTATAATCTTAACTTCAACATCGGAAGAAACATACCCGACAACTATGTGACGCGGGTGTAACCCTCACATAGATTTTATAACCTAACCATAATCTGCGGGAGATCTAGGATGAAAACAATTCAAAATTATATATTTTTAAAGTGATTATGATATTTATAACAGGTTTTAAATGCCCATTGACCTGCTTCCAAGGATATTTATTAGGTCTATTTCCTTTTAAAAATATATATATATAGATATTTTTTTAAGGATTTAGTTTAAAAGAAAAGGCTGCCGCAGAGGATTCTTCGCCCAACTGAAGAAAAACTGGGGCGTAATCAGATATAGAAGGATATTCGACACATGCTCTAAATCTACAAGAAGTAGTGAGCAAGTCCTCCGCCACTTAGAATCTGTCTAGTCTCTTTGTTATGCAAGTTCCAGACCTACCATTTTTCCACGTCGGCACCACCTCAGCAGGGGCCAGATCGACCAACTTGTACGAGGCCACATCCATTTATATAAAAGAGGGCCCATTCTCGCAGTTCCATTTGCAGGAAGACTCCTTATTTTGTGCAACAATTCAAGATCCGTACGCAAAAGATTCTGATCGACTTCTTCCAAAATGTACATCCTTCCACTTGCGTGAAAATGCAATATATCAAATATTGACTCTGGCATGAAAATGTAAATCGTGTTCCACTTGTATGTAATGAACGAAAACCAAAAAAATAAAAAATAAAAAATGGTTTTGAACTTTCATACGAGAATTTTCAAGAGGTTGATTCCAAAGGCCATTATCAACTTTAACTATTTAATGTTAAAAATTTCACAACAACCTGTTTACGAATGCCTGGAGATAGTTGCACATAAAATATTCACCGATTTATCTTCCATTTACACTTAAAATAGAGGCTGGATGTGATTTATCTTCCGTTACCGTTAAGATACATATTGGCTGTATGTTGGGTTTCTTTGATGTTTTAAAAAAAAATAAAACTTATAAAAATATAAAAATAATTTCAATTTTGTTTTTGTGACGCCTCCTTTGATACATTGGTCCCTGAGGTATGGAACGATACAGCATTTCAACATTCAGAGGGTGCACAAAGAAGATTGGCAGGGATGTTGGCAATTCTGAAAATGCGGGCAAATGCCTGGTCATAAGAAAAATGGATCAGGGATCGTTTAGAGATGGTCAAAATCAAAGGAGGTCTAGATGAACTTTTTTGTCAAAAGGCGCAGGGATTACAAAATGAGGATTTTGAGTATAAGGTGAAGTTATTGGAGGATGATCGCAGAAAGAAGCTGTTGGAGGAGGAGGAGAGATGGAAGCAGAAGAGTATAGCCATCTCGATCACAAGCGGAGATAAAAATACAAAGTTCTTCCACCGTTTCACCAACTTTCGAAGGAATAAAAAACACATATGGGAGATTGAGGATGAAGCGGGAAGGATCCATTAGGAAAAAGAGGACATAAAGAATGTTGCTATCAATCATTTTAAGTCTTTCTATTAGGACACAGAACAAATATTATTGGTGATGATGTTGCTAATGTAAGGCTATTCCCTAGGATGGTGTTGGAGGAGGAAGTCTCATCTCTAGAAAAGCCTTGGACAAGGGCGGAAATTATAGAGGTTCTAAAAGGCTTTTCAAAGGATAAAAGTCCTAGGCCACAGGGCTGGAGTGTAGAATTTTTTCTTCACTATTTTGAGTTGGTCGGGTAGGATTTGCTCAATGTTATGGAGGAGTCCAGAATAAAAGGAAAAGTTATAAAACATATTAACTCAACTTTCATAGCATTGATCCATAAAGTTAATCGTCTCAGTGCGTTCTATGACTTCCATCAAATCGCTCTTTGCAATCTATGCTACAAGATTATTGCAAAAATCATAGCAAAGAGAATTCGACTTATACTCTCCCGAGCGCTATCAGAGGAACAATTGGGCTTCCTCAAGGGAAGGGAGATCTTAGACGCTATTGGAATGGCAGAGGAGTTCTTGCACAACATAAAGACAAAAACAATTCAAGCTATTATACTAAAGATGGATCTCAAGAAGGCATATAACTCCATAAACTAATACTTCCTGAGGCTAATCCTCCTCCAATGTGGCTTTGGGATGGCAACAACAAACTAGGTAATGGGTTGCGTAACTTTCACTGTATATGCTATTATGATCAATGGGGAGGCAACAAAATTCTTTGAGTGCAAGTGAGGACTTCGCCAGGGTTGTCCCTTGTCGCCCTTCCTATCTATACTAGTGATAGAAGGTCTTAGCATTATGCTAAAAAAAAACTCAAGATGAGGGGGTGCTTACAGGGATTGAAGTTTCTAGAATAATAAATATTTTGCATCTGTTATTTGTGGAAGATGTGTTTATTATGTCAAAAGAAAAGTGATTTTCTTCTATTAATCCCCCCCTCCCATACTAGTGATAGAAGGTCTTAGCATTATGCTAAAAAAAAATTCAAGATGAGGGGGTGCTTACAGGGATTAAAGTTTCTAGAATAATAAATATTTTGCATCTGTTATTTGTGGAAGATGTGTTTATTATGTCAAAAGAAAAGTGATTTGAATGGATCAATATAAGTAAAATACTCAATATTTTATGTTGGGCGTCGGGGCTGAGAATTGATGTACAAAAATCGACCTTCCTCCATCAGGAAACTCTTGACGAGTTAAATGTTTTATTCAATTTTGATTTCAAAGATCTCTCGGGAGGCTTTAAATATATGGGATACTATCTAAAACTAGAGAGCAATAAAGCTGAGGACCGGTGATGGCTTATTGAAAAAATTGATCTCATAACAGGATGATATCTCTGGGAGGCAGGTATGTTCTTGTAAAGACAGTTTTGGAAAGTCTTCTAGTTTATTGGCTTGCTTTAGCTCACATTCTAAAAAAAAATCGATAGTTGCCTTTATCCTTTCTATGGTCCGGCAACAAGAAAAGCATCAGCTACCATTTCTGTAGTTGGGAGTCAATTTCGAAGCCAAAGAATTATGGTGGCTAGGGGCTTAGAAATATTTTCATTTTCTACAGAGCTCCGACATCAAAAAATACTCTGTGGAGAGTTTTGTCGAAAAATGAAATATGGAAGCGGGTGATAAAAGATAAATACTTGCCTTATGAAGATCGATCTTTGCGGTTACAACTTATGGATCTCATACGTGGAAAAACTTAATCAATTCTTTACCTCTTGTTTTACAATTGCTTGGTTGGAATCTGAGCTCAGGACATTCTATATGTATTGGGAAAGATGCCATCTTGGGTATGGGAAAGGACTATTTTTTATCAAAAGAGTTATTTGATAGCCTGAACAAAAAAAATGTTCACCTGCTTTACCAAGCGAGTTGTGATCTATTACAGGGAACTCTTTTCTCTTCCTGGATATATTGTGCAGCCTTGGAGCTCGAGGGAGACTTAGGTGCAGAGTGGTAAAAGTACATAAATCTTTTGATAAGCTCAGGCATACATCGTCCAGATGTTTTACTATGGATGGGGGGTGACAATTCAGGACAACTAACGGTTAAAAATGTTTACAATGGAGTCGCGGAAAAGCTATGGACTTCAAAAGTAGGTGGTTGGAAGAGAAAACTATGGAAATGGGACTGCCCTTTAAAAATTAAGTTATTTACATGGTTGGTAGAGGAAAACAAGATTCTAATCTTCAAAAATATCCAAAAAAGAGGATGGGTGGGACCATGGATTTCTTTCCTATGCAAAGGAAGGAAGGAGACATGTAAGCATCTATTTGTGAATTGTCCATTCACCATTTTAGTATGGAAGAGGGTAAAAATTGAACTAAATCTGTCGAGTGGATGGAATTTTCTAATAGTGAATGAATTCTATGAAAATTGGACAAAGAAGAATCCAAAATTTTCCTACGCTCCCTGCCTTTCTATGCTGGTACATTTGGCATGAAAGAAATCTGACAATATTTGAGGCAGGTTCCCATTAAATTCAAAAGGTAGTATACAAAGCTATTGGTGCAGTGAGAATCTATGGAATTAAGGCAAAATACTCTCTTCCTCAAACTGTATATGTGCATATTATGGAAGATAAATCCATTTCATGGTTTACTGTGGCAGCGCAATAGTGTGATGAACAATGTGGGGTTGGTGGTATGATAAATCTTAATAGTAACACTTCTTTTTTGTGGACACTCAACTGTGGGCGAGGGACAAACAATAGGGCTGGACTATTGGGGGCATGGGCCTCTCTAACAGTGACTGTTAGATTGTCAATTCCAGACTTACATTTACTAGGGGACTCCACAGTTATCGAGTGGCTAAATAAGAGGGGAGCTCTCCAGGCTGTAGCACTTGAAATATAGAAGAAAAGGATCATAGATACACTCCCACATTTCAGGAATATATCATTTGCTCATATATACAGAGATGAGAATCAAGAGGCAGACATATTATCAAAGATGACTTTAATAAATCTTCCTGGAAGCATTGTTTATTCCCATTTGGAGGATGGTAATGAGGGTCCTACTCATTACTTACAGTTGTTTTAATTGATATAGAGATAGTTTCTCGAAGACTAGCTATAAAAAATTTGGCACTTTTAGTCATAGTTCTGCTGTTAAGTTTGAGGGACAAATTCCTCCTATTTTGGTTTTTGTCCTATCATTGTTTTGATTTGGATGATTCATAATTTTTCTAGTTTTGAGCACCATTATTAGCTATGTATGTTGCCATTATAGTGCTTGATTAAAGGTCCTATGTCGAAAAGGACAACTGTAAGAGAAATTTTTATATTTTTATGAATATAAAAGAGAATTTTCCAGTGGAAAATATTGATCTAATTGCAATTTAATCAGAAATATAAGTTGCATATCATCGAGGGATCTCACTTCCTTGAGCCATTTTCTTTATGTTATTATGCCAATGAAAATTTTATCGCATTCCTCAATTTTGAGGATGAAGGAGATTGGTTGAATCCAAATCTCTAAGAACTATTGTCGCATGCTCTCTAAGAGGATTGTATTTATTGACTTTGTATAACACATTTTTCTATCTAGGCTATTAACCAATTGATCCTCAATAAGGATTGAAAACAAATTATATACACAAATATGAACTAATAGACTTTTTACCATTTGATGCAACATTGTCGTCATTATTAAAACCAACAACAACCACTTTATAAAAGTGGTTGATATACATCAATCGACACCATTTTCCACATTTCCAAATTAATGGTGTCGATCATCATATATCAACCACTTTTATAAAGTGGTTGTTGCTAGTTGATGGGCAAGTCTCGTGGATGAATTTTATACCATTAATAAATTAATATATAAATTAAATTAATAATGATAAAAACAATAATACAATAATTAGTTGAAAAGTTAATGTTTTAATGCTTTATCAATGTATTTATTAATAATACTTTATTAACTTATTAATACTTTAATAATGTATGATTAATATTTTAATTTATTAATATATTAATAATGTATTTATATGTCATTAAATAATACATTAATAAGGTAATGATAAAGTAATACATATTTATTTATTTTTTGTTAGTTTGTTCGTGACATGTGGGACTAACCTGTGGTTAAGAAACAGTGACTCAGGGGCATATAAGCCTTCAAAATCACCTAGAGATCGCACCCGGCCTGAGCCACACCAACTCTTAACAGGGCTGGATTTTTTGTCCCCGCAGGTTTCGAATTAGTGACTTTAACATCACAGAGTGCCTTAACAACCCACTCCATCACTGAGTGTCCTAAACCTCGAGGAAATGATAAAGTAATACATTATTATACAATAATAATACATTATTATTAGTAATATCTTATTATAAAATAATAAAGTAATAAATTGATAAGTTAATACATGAATAAAGCATTCATACATTAAAAAATAAATAAAAAATATGTAACGACCCTAATTGAATAAATGATTAAAGATTACAAAGAAAAATTAATTAAAGAAAATAAGAGTGATTGATTAAGTAATAATCAAACTGAAGATTTCACTTAATGACTTGTGACATAAATCTAAGACATAAATAAATAAATAAATAAATGAGATAA
>JASDQU010884105.1:17565-33874 GCA_032191745.1 Picea mariana | reverse complement strand
TTTCTGTTCTTTTCTGTGTATCAGTTTGCAGTAGATATTGTACAAGGTTAGAATTTACATTTATTGCTCCGTGATCCTGCTTTTCTAACACTCCTGTGCTCCTATAAACTGCCCTATCAAGAAATGTGATAATAAGGGCCTAAGGATCCTTAGGCTCCTGCTATGAACTAATGTTGGCATGCCCTAATGTCACCATTCCATGATACCACCATTCGTGAGCTTCTCCTTCCAAGTGGATTGTGGCATACTTAATTTATTATGCCTTGGTCATTGGGTTAAGTTGGAGGTAAGTGTCAAACTTATGTACCCATTTTCTAATCGTGCTCTTGGAAGACCCATCAAAGGGTGGGATAGTCAACCTTCCCACCTTACACATGAGTTCAAATTTTTGTTATCTCTACGCTCCTCTGTTCCACTCCCTAGGTTTTTACTTCTATTTGAGATCAAAGAGGTCATTATAGGAAAATTTCTCATGGATATCTTCATATATCGTCTCATACTCTTTGTATGAAGTGTTAATATCAAGCCCATGATCTAGTTTCTCCTATGCTCCTATAGGTTTCCTTTTCAATAACTATGGTAATAAGGACCTAGGGATCCTTAGGCTCCTACTTTGAGCTTGGGTATGGTTGTTGTTTCTATTCATGTGTATCCTGTCACCCTAATGGGATCCACTGGGTCTACTTTGACATACACCATTTGTGTTCCCACATTGGCCCACCAACTGTGTGAGCACCTCAAGGGTCTATTGCTAGAACCTTGTTTTCCATGCCTATATTTGGGATTCCTCATTCTATCCCATGACCATACCTTTTAATATTTGGAGCATAGTCCCTTCATGGTTGTCTCCCATGCTTCCCTCTGACTCTAACTCTATTTTGTTTTATTTTGTTTCTCTTTCTAGTGAATCTTTAAAGGTTTGTCCTCCACGACCCTTTCTCCTAGGAATCAATGTATTCACAGCTTGGAAGAACCACCAGCTCTGATACCATTGTAATGTTCCCAACTAGGATGAATAAAAATAATATATTTGAGGCCCAAATTAGTATGTTTCTTTATGTGATTTTATCAAACACTTTGTTGGAAATTCCTTATAAATAGTTTTCATATGTATCATAGATAGGAATATTGTTAAACACATCACACATCACACGCATCCATTACACAAATAATTTAGAATATAACCATGGCATATTTATTATGGTATGAGAACCCAAATCAAAAAAATGTAAAGATCACTAATGGCTATAACAACAACTGCCAAACCCTCCTGAATACAACATATATATTGGCTGCAAGAAGCTACAAAATCTACTAATGAGAACAAATCAAGGAACCTGGTGATGATGCCAAAATATCCTCAAGCTTCCAAGTATACTACTTTGATTTTCAAATCTCACCGAAAATGCCTCGATCTACTCCTGAATACTCACTACAGAAGTATGACCACATGTACCCAACTCCGATCTACAATCTTAAATTGTAGAGGGCCTCAAAAAGACGAGGCTAGACAACATAGAGGGCATCCTGGGACAACCTTTTCTCAAACTGCAGGGATGTCTCCTTTCATAGTTATGTGAAACCCTTCTAACACCTACAAATCTAACGATTAGCCTCCTCTGGAAGAATGCCACAAACCCCATGCGCAAGTCAATATGCCTCCAAACTCTCACCAATATTAAACAAAACACCACAATGAATTGAAATTAGGACTACAAATGAATCCTCCTCCTTGTCTAGCTAGGGTGGGTTTTGAACCACCGGAACTAAACTGAAATGGAATGGGTTTACCAAACCCTAAAAAAAACTTGTCTCAAAGAGCACATCAACAAGATATCAATTGATAATGCCAAATGGAAGGGTCACCCCTCTATTTATACTTCCTTTGTACCTTATAGATCTTTCCCATTTTTTACCAAATCAAACCCTTACTTTATTTTCCCTCCAATTCCAATTAAATATAATTATTTGTTTTATTTATTTTCACTTTTAGGATTTGTCATTATTTTAACCCAGTGACACCAAATAAACCTCCTTGACTCCCTTCTTCCTTGTTGACTATAGCCTATAAGATTTGTATAGGCTATTGAGTCATTCTCCTTCACGATCAATTGGAAGGGGACATTACAATGGGGGTAGGGGAAATATTCCCATAAGGGAAGGATATTTGAACATCCCCACACCACCATTCATATAGGACTATTGGGTATCACTGAAAAAGGGTAAATTAGACCCCCCATTAGATCCAAGGTCTAGGGTACAAAACATAAATTTTCCCTTGATTAGGGAAGTGTAAGACCCTAAATACTGAATAGACAACTACAATCATCTCGTAGCACCAAGTACACCTGAGTAACAAATTGTACTCAAGAGGTGCATTGACAACCTCCAAGAAAATAGAGACGGACTTACCACCTAAATCAATGGGTAAGGCGATGATTATTCCATGAGGCTTGAACATGTTTCCATCAAATGCTTTCAATAGCGTTGAATACATATTAAGATTAGGAGAACTAATGGCCTTCCAACAAAAAATAGACATTATACAAATCGAGGCTCCTTCATCAACCATCGTTCAGAAGATGTTTTTCCCCATCATTTTCACTTTTATCTGGAAGGAGAATTGATGGGAGAGCCTATGAGTAACCTTATTAGAATCAAATATTATCAAACTTGAATCCAAGGGATCAAACCCACATGTAGCAAACAACAAGGTTTTCTGTTGCGTGGGGCAGCTTTGGGGGACTTTAAGAGAAGACATGGCATGTGATTCCTGGGCCAAGTCTTCCACAATATTATACTTCTAGGAAGCCTGAGTGTTTGTATTATGCATCATGCGTCAAAGAATTCCCTTTGAGGGGTGAATTGGTGTGTCAAATATGGCCTCTCAATCTGATGAGGGACACCAGGCTGGGAAGAAGATGTTGCTTCTAGCACAGCATGTGAAGGCTTGAGAATGTCATATTTTTTGGCTCGAGTTTGCAAATTTACCTTTTGGTGACACGTGAACAGAGAATCATTCAAATAATACCCCTCGTGGTGAGGGGAACCTTCCATGCTCCCTTGCAGAGGGGCGAGATTGGTGGCATCCATATGTTGAGGTTGAGGTGGGAAAGGATGGGTTAAGACAACAGGTTGTTGGGAGGCCTGTTGTTGTGCCAAAAATATATGGACCTCATCCTTCCAAGGACACTAGTGAGTAGGGTGGTCCTCTGCACAAATCGTGTAGGTAAAATGACTCTTCTTTTTATCATTAGTTCCTCCCTATTAGGTGTTCTGGGTGGGAGTAGTCCCTTTCTTAGTATTGGAATTCATTTTCTTGTTCCTTTTCTTCTTTCCTCTAGGTTTTTGAGGATTCTTCAGTTTTGTGGACTGCATCGAATTCACCTTGGAGGTTTGAGAAGGGACCGCAGAAGTTTGAGAACTAGTACTAGAAGCTGAATTAAAAGATATTTTACCCATCTGATCAGCTAACTAGTGTACAAAGGCATCGTAAAAAAAACCAACCACACCATCGACATGGGGTACTAGGTTTGGCTTTCTCGATCGATCGACAACCTAGGATAATTTCGGATGAGGTCATAAAGTGTACCCTACTAAGAATAAATTAAATCTAAGTGTTGGGAACGAAAAATGGCATGCTCCTTAGTGGTCTCCCCAGTCATAGCTACGTCTCGGGCAATGGCTGGTAAGAGGGACTTTATGAACCACTCCATAAGGAGTTTTTCTACAATATGGTTCTTGACCATGCTATGTCATTGTCTCTACTTATGTATATGATCAAAGATGTGAGTGGCATTATCATGACATAGTGAATTCAATAACTTTTTTCCAATCTCATACCTTAAAGGAAATTGGTAATGCGTTAAAAATATCATTTCCAAGTCGTTGAAGCTTTTAAAGGAACCACCTTTTAATTCAATGTACCATTTGGTGGAAACTTCGGTCAAGGATCTCTGGAAAAGACACAACCTTACACTACCATCCATCAATGAGTTGGATGAGCACCATAAGTGGTATGTCATGATGTGTGTGGAGGGGTCCTCTCCCATATTACCATCAAAATTTGGGATATATGAAGGTATCTTGGAATGAATTTCTAACCATGAAGGCTTATGGGCTATAGGGTCATTCATCAGCCATGAAACTTTACATAAGTCTAAGGTTGCAAAGAAAGGAAATGACACAAATGAGTATTGGGAGGGTGATGAAGTCTATGTTGTCACGGATGGACCTTGTGGTCCCCCTACATTTGTAATACTGGAGGGTAGAGGAGCTTCTGAAGAATGAGCGCCCCAAGGAATGTTGGGACTTCCAAGAGCATGAATTCTCCCAGAACAAAACATTCCCCCAAGGGGTAAATCCAGAACCTCTAAGAAAAATATTCCCAAAGTTAGTCCCAGTGAAGAAACCCCTAATACTGGATGTGTTAACAAAGGGAAAGCCTTGCCATGGTGAAAAATTATCCCCAAGGGATGTTCCCTAGGGAAGGGTTTTCTAACGAAAGGAAAGTTGAAACCTCCTGATGTACTACTACCCCCATCCTGACTAGGGATAGCCCCAAAGCCACTAGGAATATTCCACCCAAAAGGTACACCCACACTTGATGATGTCAGGTTTCTCATAGCATTGGTGGAGCTGAAATGATTTCCACCTCCCATGTTGAAACCACGACTCTCCCCCCACCAAAAAAGGATCCAAAGGTTGGCATCTGAATGGATAGGAAGGGTGAAGGGATGATATGTATATTAATGGATGGAAATGATGACACAGTCAACGTTCCCCATATCGAGGGACCTGTAGAAAATGGTATGGACAATGTGGGTCCAATGTAGCTAAGGGGTGGTAATGTGGACATTGCAAGGATACCCCCAAGGGGATTCCCCCCTATCCCACTTGATGATGGGATCATTGGATCAGCTACATTGGAATATGAACTTGGACCAAACATGGTGGGAGGATGACTAAATAAAGAAAAGGGATCAAATTTTTTTTCCCTTACTTGGACAGGTAAAGGTGAAATGAGGATTAGTCAAAGGAGGATTAAAATTTGGTGGAGGACATTTTTCTACCACCTCTACCTTGAAAAAAATAGTCTCCTCAAACTAAAGTTGAGGCCCTTTGTACTCCTTGTCACATATATTGCACCACTTTAGAGGTGGTTGCACCTTCGTGATGGGCTCAAGTCCTCGTAGTCGATGGTACGACACAGTGATTCAACCACAGTGAATGTAATAAGTGAAAATACAAACAAAATTCAACCCAAGGCCTCCCTAGACTCGAACTCAAACAACACACCACTAATCAAATCTAGGACAACAACAAGCAAATAAATTGGCTCAGGGGCCTTCCAAAAACCAACCCTATGGGGGAGATGAATTCCCCAAAAGATTGGCCAGTGAAGGTGTGAGGAATAGTTACAACAATCTAAGTGAAACAACCCTAACCAATGCATATACCCTTTATTAATATGGGCACCCTCCGGGAGAACTGAGACCATGGGTGAACGTCTGCCCCAGGTACTAAAAACACATCCCACCTGTAGTCACCTATGTGGCTACCTAGGAATGGTCACTAATGCCACCAGCTCATGATCAATGACCGAGATAATAGTCTTAAGTCCAACTGCATGTAAGGGTAGGGTAACTAAGCCCAAATCTCCCAAGGTGTAATCCAATGAAACAGTTGTATGCGTAGAAATCAAAGTGATGCCGCAAACAAAAACACAAGTAGAGGGGTAATATCCCTACTTTCCCCAATGTTACCTCATTCTTAACTCATGTGTTATAGGAGCTTCCCAACACACTAGTTGCAAGAAAGAATTTGTCACTCTTTAATGACTCCTAAGTTTCATGTCGTGGCCTTGGAGAGATTACTCTCCAATCCTATTCCAAGTCCCTAAGCCTACCTAATGTTGGTTCACTATAAAAGAAAAATGTCTAATCAATTTTAGATTACATGTTTTATTTTTATGGTTGTTTATTAAATCCAAGGGAAGAAAATGAAACATTTGGTGATCTGATGACTCTTGACCCAACCAAGAAATGAAAATATGGTAATGCAAATATTTCAATTCAATGAACTCTAGATATGGGAAGGGAAGAGACTTTTCCTTTTCTTTGCAAATTTTACAAAAGCAATCTCTCACACACCAAGAAACCAATAAAAAATTCATATTTGAAGCCAAAAAATGATCCTAATGCACTCTTTCACTAATGCTTCAAAAGTAGTCAAGCATGCAACAATTTTTTTATCTTTTCTGGTTGTTTTCCCTAATTTTATTGCAACAAGCTCCCTAATCTAAACACGAATACAAATGAAAAAAAGGAAACACTAGAAACAATTAGAAAGAAAAGGGGCTATAAGAAATTGGAAGTGATGTCAGATCAACCCACTCCAATGTCTCTGTCAAGATCACACCCAAAACTGACCTAGGAGGCCAAATCTAGTAATTAACAATAATTGCAAAAAGTATAACCAATGCAACCAGTAACAAACACAACTAGATCTCTTCATGTCATTTGGGTTCCCTTCCCAAATTTAGTGAAACTCTCAGACAACAATAGAACATATACAACAAATGGAAATCAAACCACACAAATGCACTCAAACAACACCTGAAAGAAACTTATGTGACCAAATGACCGAAATAGAGACAAGACCTATATAAGAATAGACCATTGCAAGACCCTTTGTGTTAGGATCCGATCCTAACCCCTCTCCATGGATCATTAGTTAGTAGGATATGTTTTCTATTTAATAAAGGATGATGTTAGTTAATAAGGCCTATTTAATAAAGAAAAATGAGTCAATGTAAGAAGACCTAATAGAAGATTTTGCTTCTAGAAAGTTCTTCCTCTAGAAGTTTCCTTAGAAGGTAGAATTAGTATAAATAAGAGTAGAAGGCATTGGATATATTGTATTGGATATTATTGTAATAGAGCTCTTCTTTGTTGTAGGTTTCCCCCTCAAAGAGGAAAGTGAACAATGCTATCATAATAAAGTTGTTCTTCTTGGTGGATTTTTTGGTGTTCTTCTGATATTTTTCTGGATATATCATTATTATTCTGTCATTTCTTGCTAAATATTTTCTATTTTTTATAATCTATTGTATCAATAATATTGCAAGTAGTATTAGAGATCTTTCCAGGGAAATACTTGTGGGATAAATCTTTTTAGGGTAAAGACGTATTATGGCATCTTTAAGCCACAAAGATCTATCGTTACATGCATAAACCCATGGTATGGGAGTCATACATGCAGGAAACACAAGTGCTTCTTAAGCACACATCTTTTGGCCACCCTTGTAACCCATGTTGGTACCCCTTCGAGTGGTAGCGCATCATACAACAACTGTATACAGATAGGCCTAGGCATCATGAATCCCTTGATAGATAAACCAATCAGCTGCCTGACTTCTATATTGTCATCGAGAACAACACTCGGGAAGTGACTCTCTAGTACCTGGGTAGTCAGGTAGTACATCTAAGGGTATGGTCTATCCTCCTTAGTTGGTTCCTTGAGATATTGGGTTGAGCACTACTGTTGGGCCCCACACGTATATAAGAGAGCTATAACATAGGGAAAACCATTGAATATAGATTCCCTACAAACCCTAACCCTTGGGAATAGAATAGAGAAAGAAAAGACAAGATCTATTGAAGTCCAACCTTGTTGTCTACATTAGGGTTGCAAAATTACTACATCTTTTGTCGTGTTAAGAATTTGGGCATTCCACCTTTGTAGTATTATTCAATTGGGAGTATAACTCCACAGGAGTTAAAAAAAAAGAGTTTTTTCTTGTCAACACCCTTGTTTGTGACCTAGCCCATTTTATTTCTCTCATCAATCTGATCATAGTGGTACCCTTCAATTTTAAGACTTTTTTTTTCCTGTGGACCCAACCCCCTCTTAGACGCATTTCTTGAGACCTATCCCATTGGGTTCCTCTCTTTTTCTTGATCACCTGGGTACCTATCAATTTTATTCCCTTTTTTCCATCTCGACACCTCCATTTCTACCTAAGACTTCACCATGCCTAATACTCTCTCTCAGTCCCAAGACACCTTGGAGAATCAAATGTCCCACCTGGAACAACAAATTTCTAACAACATGGCATCCCTCCATAATGAATTCTCCACAACCCTTACCCAACAAGTCGAAAAACTGGTGCAACTCTTTGTGGGTAAGCTTGTTGAGCCAAACCCAGAATAAATTTCATCTTTTCACTATGAACATACTCAGTCCTTCCGCTGCCCTTAGGGTTCTCCACCTTCTTGGCATAAGGTTCCCAAAGTTGATATGCATAAATTTGATGGTTACAACCCAACAGGGTGGGTTTCTCAAATGGAAAAATATTTATCCATTCATGATATATGAGATGATGAGACCAAACTCCATGTAGGGGTTTTGTACTTGGATCAAGAACACTGGCAGTGGCATAAAAAATGTTATTCAGGACCTCCCAATTAGAACATGTTCTCCAAATCAGTTTGTCCCTGTTTTGATAGAGAATCACAATTTTTGGGCCGACTCACTAAGCTTCTCCAAAATGGATCTGTAACAAACTTCATCACATAATTTGAACAGTTGGCTATCCATATTGAGGGCTTATCTGATGAATTTTACCTTGAATTTTTTATCAGTGGTCTAAAAGAAGCTATCAAGGCTCATGTGAACATGTGTCATCCTACTACCTGGTTGCAGGCATGTCAATTATACAGGGAAGCCAAGACCATTCTCTAGGAACCATCCCTGAAGGATCCATTTACCATCCATCATTTCTTAAGGATACACCTTCTCTAACCCAAACTTTGAAGGTCTAAAATATCTCTTCTACAGAAATGGCAGAACATCGCAAGCAACACCTTTGATACTATTGTGATGAGAAGTATGCACCAGGTCATAAATGTAGAGAACAAAAGTTCTTCCATATTGATTCCTTAGCTTCCTCTTCCTATGATGACATCCCATCATATGAGGTTTCATACCAAGAGGCAGCTCAGCCAAGGGATCCTATTGAAGATCCATTTGTCATGCCGATGGAATCCATGGACCCGGTCATCTCATTTCATTCACTCTCACATGTTTCAATCCCACAAACATTGAATATCAAGGGCTACATTAAACATAGGCCAATTATGGTGTTGATTGATAGTGGTAGCACCCATAATTTTATTCATCACAGGCTAGATGATGAGATCCATTGCTTTGTCCTCCCTGATTCTAATTTTCAAATCCTCATCGCGAATGGTGGTACTATGAAGTGTGGGGGCCGTTGTGAGAATGTCAAAATCCAAATGGGTGATTATCATTTGAAAACCCACATGTTCTCTATTTCCATGGGTGGTTGTGATATTGTATTGGGCGTGGAATGGCTTCACACTCTAGGCCAATCACAATGGATTATCAAGAATTATATATGAGCTTCACCCAAGAATCTCACCCCTATACTCTCATGGGTCTCCAAGCAAGCTCTCCTGAAATCATCAGTTCTCACAGGATGGAAAAACTCTTGAATAAATTCTACCATGGTGTGATTGCTCAATTTAATGCCATCCAGTTCACCGAACATGCCTCTCAGGTAGCTCCTCCTACCCTGCAACTCATCTTGGAAAAATACCCCAAGACCTTTGAGATTACTACAACCTTACCTCCTTCCAGGGGTGAGCATGATCATAGCATCCCTCTCCTTCCGGGCAGTCAAACCCCCAATGTGCATCCCTACAAATATCCCTTTTCTTAGAAAAATGAAATAGAAAATATTGTATATGAATTACTGGAGGCAGGGGTAATTCTCCCTAGTACTAGCCCATATTCTTCCCCAATGATGATGGTTTTAATGAAATAAGGTACTTGGTGCATGTGCCTTGATTTTCATGCCCTAAATAAAATAACCATCAAAGATAAATTTCCTATTCATGTCATTGATGATTTTTTGGATGAACTCCAAGGTGCCTGTGTATTCACCAAATTAGACCTTCGCTCTAGTTATCAACAAATATGGATGAAGGAGGTAGATATTGCGAAGACTACTTTCAAAAATCATGAGGGACATTATGAATTCTTGGTCATGCCTTTTGACCTTTGCAATGCTCCATCCACCTTCCCAAGTCTCATGAATAAGATATTGAAACCTTACCTTCGAAAGTTTGTCTTGGTTTTCTTTGACGACATCCTCATTTATAGTTGTACCTGGGATAGCCATCTTCTTCATGTGGAAAACATCCTTCACTTATTGCAGGACAACTAATTGTTTGTCAAAAAGACTAAATGTTGATTTGGTGCCAATGAAGTGGAATACTTGGGGCACATTGTTAGCAGAGATGGGATAAAAGTGGACCCAAAAAATATATAATATATGCAATAATGGCCACTCCCAACGACCTTAAAGAACCTACGGGGTTTTCTTGGTCTCACCGGCTATTACAAGAAATTTTTCAACCATTATGGAAAAATTTCTAAGCCCTTGACTAACCTCCTTAAAACAAATGCATTTCATTGGAAACCTTCTACCAAGCAAGCCTTCACAGAGTTAAAGAGGGCCATGTGCACTACCCTTGTCCTAGCAACTTGACTTCAACAAAACCTTTGTGTTCGAATCAGATGCTTCTGACACAGGTATAGGTGTAGTGCTCACCCAATATGGTCGAACCTTGGCATTTGCTAGCCAAGTGTTGAGTGGTCGTAATCTGGGTCGATCTACGTATGAAAAATAAATGATGGTCATTCTCCATGCGGTGCACACCTAGAGACCATATCTCTTGGGAGGTCATTTTCATATTAGAACAAATCACCATATTTTGAAATATTTTTTGGAGCAACAACTATCCTCCCCTGAAAAAAATAAGTGACTGACAAGAATGGTTGGTTATGATTATGAAATCATATACAAAAAGAGAAAATATAACATAGTAGTAGATGCATTGTCTAGACAACATGAGGAGGAGGGATCCGTCTTTTCTTTATCCTTACTGATCCTTGATTGGATTGAAGAAGTGCGTCAAGAGTAGCTAATGCACGAGACTACCTCCAAATTAATTCAGCGTCTTCAGGAGCACCCTAATCCTCCCACTAGCTACACTTGGAAGGATAATATCCTCCAATATAAGGATCGCCTAGATCTCTCACCTTCCTCAGCGCTTAATACTAGGCTCTTAAATGAGTTGCACTCCTCATCTATAGTGGTTCATTTAGGATTCCAAAAGACATATGATCGTGCTCATCGTTCATCTTTTTGGGCAGGCATGAAGAAGGATTTACTTTAATTTTTCACAGAATGTGTGTTCCAATGTAACAAAGGTGAAACAATCAAGTCACCAGGTGTCCTACATCTCTTACCCATTCCATCTTCTTTGTGGAAAAAATCTCCATGGATTTTATAGTGGGCATTCCTAAAGCTAGGAAAAAGTATGTCATCATGGTGGTGGTTGATCACCTCTCCAAGTATGCTCAGTTTTGTCCTTTACCTCACCCTTTCACATGGACACTCATAGCACAAGTCTTCCTTGATCAGATTTTCAAGCTACATGGCATTCCAACCTCTATTTTCTTTGATCGTGAACCAAATTTCACTAGTACATTTTGGCAAGAGTTGCTTAAATTGTAGAGAAATCAACTGAACATGAGCACAACTTATCACCCCCGGTATAGCGTCCAAATGGAAGTACTCAACAAATGTTTGGAAACCTACTTGCATTGTTTTTCTTTAGAAAAAGAACACCAGTGGGTGCAGTGGCTTCCTTTGGAAGAATGGTGGTACAATACTTCCTATCATACGGCCACTAAAATGACCCCATATCAAGCGGTGTATGGCCAAAGGCCATCAAAAGTCATTACCTATCTTCTTGGCACATCCAAGGCCCAATCTATTGATACAATGTTGCAAGGTCGTACAACCATTCTAGCGGTTTTGAAGGAAAACCTCCACATGGCCCAAAATCACATGAAGCAACATGTAGACAAGCATCATTCAGAAAGGGTTTTTTAGGATGGTGATAAGGTATTTCTCAAGCTCCAACCTTACAAAAAAACATCTCTCAAATCTCGGGGACATCACAAATTGGCACCTAAGTTTTATGGACCCTACCATATCATCAAGAACATTGGTTTTGTGGCTTACAAATTGCCCCTTCCTGCTACTTCCAAAATCCATCTGGTGTTCCATGTTTCCTATCTGAAGAAACTAGTGGGAAAAAATTGTAGAGTTCAAAACATCCTGCCAAAATTAGATGAAGAAGGTTCCCTGTGTCTCCAACCAGAAGAAATCCTCAATAATCGTGAACGTCAGTTGTGTGGCTACACTATCAAGGAAGTGTTGATCAAGGGGAAGGACACAACATCTGAGGAGTTGACCTGCAAACCCCCAACCATACTTTAGCAGTTTCCACACCTCGAGCCTTGAGGACAAGGTTGTTTTTGAATGGGGAGGTCATGTTAGGATCTGATCCTAACCCCTCTCCATGGATCATTAGCTATTAGGATATGCTTTCTATTTAATAAAGGTCGAAGTTAGTTAATAAAGCCTAATTAATAAAGAAGAATGAGTCAGTGTAAGAATACCTAATAGAAGCTTCCACTTCTAGAAATTTCTTCCTATAGAAGTTTCTTTAGAAGGTAGAATTAGTATAAATAAGAGTAGAAGGCATTGGATATATTTTCATGGATATTATTGTAATAGAGCTCTTCTCTGCTAGAGGTTTCCCCCTCAAAGAGGCAAGTGAACATTGCTATCATAATAAATTTTATCTTCCTGGTGATTATTCTGGTGTTCTTCTAATATTTTTCTGGATATATCATTATTATTCTATCATTTCTTGCTAGATATTTTTTGTTCTGCATAATATATTGTATCAGGAATATTTCACTTTGGATCCGAAGTACACCCTAATCTCAAAGGCCTGGGTTTTTCTTTGCAATTATTCAATTTTTATAGATCATCGTGGGACACAGGATAGTTAACCAATGATGCTCATCATGGAATGATTTCTATGATACTGAAAATGATAAGGAAATTTGTTTTATAGGGAACAAATGATTTGTTCCAGATATATCATATCTGATAGATCTAGGCTCTAGAGAAATTACTAGAAGAAAATCAAATCACAATCAACAGAGGAAAGGATTGGCAAAGAGACTCAAACTATAGAATAAATCCTCCCCAGTATGGTCACCAGTTCTATTATGGGAAAAATCTCACAGGGATCTTACTGAATACACACAAAAAATTCCCTAGGATTTGCCTATTGATCCTAGACAAAAAGGGTTTTAAACTTCTATGGTCTTCCTAGATCTAAGACAAGCAACTTCTTTTCATACCAAGAGAGGATAGATCATCATACATTATTATGAAGTTTGTTCTTGTGTATCCTGGTTGTTGCAGCTCCTGAAATGCAACTCCAACTCCTACAACCTGCTTCCTACATGCAAGAAACAAACAACACCAATCTCCTTCTCCTAGTGTTAGAAATAACTAATCTAACTTAGATATAACTTTATCTATAATTCATAAGACCATATCCAAAGCATTCATGAATGAAACACAAACAATTTCTTGGAAAACCAATTATCTATTGATTAATCATGAAGAAATTACATCAATATTACATACCTTGGATGTAGATGCATTTATTTTTTGTTCCTTTCTCCCTACTTCTCCCTTTAGCTTCTTGGTCAATATACTCACTCCAAATTATACATGGTATGAACAAGAAAATATCCTCTGCAAATGGTCAACATAACACTACTCTTCGATTCTTTTTCTCTTGCTCAATACTTGCCTTTGTTATATAGTTCTTTGGAGGAGGCTTGGGAGAGCTTCTATATCTTCTAGAGACAACTAGAAACTCGAAAAATGTGAGTTCCTAAGCCCTTGATACGAAGATACAAATCCTCCCTTGCCTATCTCCTTGTAACTCCCTGAATCTAGAAGTTTCATGGGTCATCGCTTGTTGAAATACTAGTTACCAGAAATGATGATTGTTTATTGTCCATTATGTGTCCAATGGTGATCTCCAAAAAGGGGCCAAATCTTAGGCAAAACATGCATTTTGGCTTATATCCTCTTATGGATTCCCTTATGGCCTATAGGGGAGAAATTAAGGCTATAATAATAATGGCCCTTCTTTCCTAACTCTACTTTGAGAATGATTAGGAGATTAATCGGAGGATTGAATGAAGAGTTTAGTGGCGATGCTTCTTATTAGGTTGTAGGTATGTGAATTGTAGAATATACGTGATTGACATGATGCATTTGATAGTATTAATTGTTGAGTTAATTAGTGTATATATTTTGATTGATATATGAATTGATATTAAAATGATTACTTATGCTATGAACAAGTGTAAGTTGTGTGAGGTGGATAGGACCGATAGGACATTGGTTACATGAGGGGGACACATGTGGATATGGTTGTTTAGGAAAAATATAGGTTGAGAGTCAAACAAATACAGGGAAATACTTTCCAAATTGCCAAAATATGGGTGTGGGCCATAACCAGTAAATATTTATTGGACACATGGAGTCTCAAATGAGGCACGGAGTCTCAATAGAGGCATGTAGTCTCTCATTGCTTAATATTGGTCTTATGATCGAGGGGTGAACAATAAGGTGGCATGACCTTACTCCCGAATGAGCCCCATTATTTTCCATTCCAAAGGCTCATCTTTGACACATATTTCCCCCATAAAATGACTTAATATTTGATTTTAACCATATCTAATAGTAATTCATGGGTATTTTTCATGTTTCTTAATGAATGCATGTTGAAGTGGATTTTTGTGTAAAAAGTACCTTTTATTCTCTAATGTTTTTTGTCAAAATATGTGTATTCAACCAACCAGGTCGAACTGTAGGAGTCAGGGGTGCCAACACCCTAAAAATAGGGGATTTTGTCTCCCTCAAGGAGTTGCCAGCCAAAGATCAAGGGAAATTGTCCCTACCTACCTCCAAGAGCGCTCCTTGTGCATTAATGGTCCCTTTTGATAAACATCACTTGAATATATAGGTGTAAAGGGATAATATCCCTCATTTACACATTTCTCTCTTTGATTTGAGAAGGAAGGTCGAACTCTCTAGATATACATAGACCTCTTGTCTAGGAGAGAAAGGGGGGTATATATAGAGAATTTTTAGAGAAATTATTGTATGGATATTTTGCAAATACTTTTGTTGAAAACTCGGATCTTTCTTTCTCTTGATGTATTAGTGATATTTATGAAATAAATATGGTTTTTCTTTCTGTCCATTAAACTTTATTTTTGGCTTTGTATGCTTCTTAGGTAGGGCCCATCCAAGAGGGCTCAAGGACCTTGTTACAATTTATATAGTTTTCATGCATGTTAGATAGTATTTTATTCTCTTTTGAAGTTTAATATAGCTTTGCATGATTAATATCAACTTTTGTTAATATTATCACTAACCAACTGATTACAACAAGCATCATGTAAAAATGTTCAGTAGCATTTTGGAGCACTCTTAGGTGCCTCCCAAGGCCAAGAACCTCATATTAAATGCATTTATTTTTATTCTATCTTTTTTTATTCTTTTAAAGACTTAATCTACCTTTTCGAACCTCATTTTTCTTCCTGTAGGAGTTTCCTGTAGAAACTATATAGTTATTGTAGAACTGCATAGTTCTTGTAGAAATATCTTGTAGGTTTATTTCAGCTTTATATTTTGACCGATCTTAAACTTGTTTTCATGAAAGAATTAATAAACAATAAAAATACATTTAGACTGATATTGATCAAAGGGTTAGATAATTAGCTTGTTTTATTCATGCATTAGTGTAGCTTTACTTCTATTACAACTTTTTAGCATAGCTTAGATTGAATTCATATTATTACATTCAGTTTAATATTATTTCTTCAGTAGTCTTTAATGCAGTTAGAATAAGTTATTTCCATGCAATTTAGATTATTTTTGCTTTCATATTGGTTTGTTTCCTTCAAGAAATAGTTTAGAGATGTTTTCTGTCATTTTATTTTCCTACACATTTTCATCCTTTGATCGGTTTCGGACCTTTTCTACCAACAAGTGCATACTGCATACATAGTGCATAACACCTCTTAATTTTGTATGAACCCTTGGTTAACAAAGTAAATTATGAATCCAAGGATATAGTAAATTATTTCTTTTATTGCTAAGGCCATCGCTTTTTTGGCGTCGTTGTCGGGGAGGTTTTGAAGTCAACATGTTATTTTCTTTTTGTTTTTTTTTGTGCGACCTGGAGAAGTAAAAAAGATACCTCAGTCACAAGGCCAAATTCACTATAGATTTTTTTTTTTGCAACAATCCAAGTGCTTTCAC
>JASDQU010884105.1:0-17534 GCA_032191745.1 Picea mariana | reverse complement strand
TCTTTTTTATTTCATGAATGACTAGACCTAGAGATACGAAAGGAAATTGTTTACCAAAAGCCCCCACCACAAAGAAAGGTCCAGGAAATCCAGATATTGGTCCTGAAACACTATAAAGTTTCTTAGAAAGGGAAGCTAGAGAATTTGAAAATATTTCATCAGAGATTCAATACTCACAAACTCTAACCTCCCTAACTCTCACATAGGTAGAATAATATATTTTCCATGTAATAAAGGTTGACATTAGTTAATAAGGCCTATTTAATAAATGAGAACAAGTCATTGTAAGAAGACCTAATAGAATCTTTCGCTTTTAGAAAGATATTCCTCTAGAATGTTCTTTAGAAGATAGAATTAGTATAAATGAGAGTAGGAGGCATGATAAGTATTTGTCTTGAGAATTGTTGTAATAGAGCTATGCTTTGTTGGAGGTTGCCCCCTCGAAGAGGAAAGTGCACATTGTTTCTTATCAAAAAAGGTATTATTTTGGTGTTGTGGTTCCATATATTTTTTTGTTCTGTTGTTATTCTATGCAGTATTTCCATTTCTTGTTGCTATTCCATTGTTATTCTCTGCATTATTTCTCTTTTATAATATTATAATAGATCTGGTACCTAACAAGTGGTATGAGAGAACTTTCCTTGGCAAGAATTGTGGGTTAAATTTTTTTCAGGGTAGAGACATATTTCGACGTCTTAAAACTACAGAGATCTATCCTTCAACGCATAAATTTGCGGTCAGGGAAGCATACACACAATAAATAAAAGAGGCTTTTAGGCTCACATTATTGGACACCCTTGTAACCCCTGTTGGTACCCCTTCGAGTGGTAGCGCATCAGAAAACACATTTATACTGACTGGACTAGGTATCCTAAAACCCTCCGTAGATCAATTGATCGACTTCTTGACTTCTATAATTCCAATAAGAACAACACTCATGAAGATACTCTCTAATACTCGGGTAATTGGGTAGTACAACTAAGGGTATAGTCTAGCCTCCTTAGCTTATGCCCTGAGATATTGGGTTGAGTACTATTGTTCAACCCCGCACGTATATCAAAGAACTATAGCATAGGGAAAACCCTTGCATGTAAAAACCTTTAAATCTAACCAGGGAAGGAACCATAAAAGAAAATGAGAAAACAAGATCTTGTGTCATGCAACCTTGCCTCATGCATTCGGGTTGCGAAATTACTACACATTTCTTCCTATTAAGAATTTGGGAATTTCACCACTGCAGTCTTATTCAGGTCAAAGTATAACTACGTAGAAGTAAAAAAAATTTGATTCTAGATCATACCCACACCATTATTTGAGACCCATCTCATTAGATTCCTCTCTTCACCCTAATCGCAATCGTCCCTATCATTTTTAATCCTTTTTTCCCAATGGGCCTGACCCCTTCCAGGAACCCTCTATTTCGTACCTATCCCATTGACTTCCTCTATTTGCATTGATCATCGTGGTACCATTCACCAGTAATCCATTTCTGTGTGGTCCCACCCTCCCTCTTTCCTATCCCAATGGCCCACACCCGTAGCCAAGACTAGAAACATCGTATCATTACCTTGGACAAAGCTAATGAGCAAACCAGGATTGATATTTTCCCCCTTACTTCCAATATTGCTAGCATCAATTCCTAGCTTGCTCTGCTCAAATCAATTTCCAGAGAGATCACTCAATTGAAAACCACATATCTGCAATCCCAAGATGTAGTGAACAATTTGACCACATTCTTTAAGCACACCCAAGATCCCTTATCTTCTACCACACCTTATAACCCTGAAGGTATTAGATCCTCCCCATCCACATCCTTTCCTTCCAAACACTTTCAGCGAGACCTACATCTCTCTCGAGTGGAGGTGAACAAATTTGATGGCTCGGATCCCATAAGATGGGTCACTCAAATAGAACATTATTTATCTTTGCATGAAATTACTGATGAATTGGCCAAAATCCGGTATGGTGTTCTCCATCTAGATTTGGAAAGATGACAATAGTGGCAATGTAGAAAAATGCCCTCCAAGGGTATGTGGCTTGTACACAATTTGTTGCAGAGCTTTATGAACACTTTGACACTGACACCCACCATTTAGGTTGTTTGAATAAGTTGAAACAATCCGGAACAATGAAAGACTTTATAGGTTCTTTCAAGCACTTGGATTTCTGCACAGAGGGCATGTCTGATGCCTTTTTTCGAGAATGCTTTATTAGTGGCCTAAAGGATGATATTTGTGCCCATTTCCTCATGGATATCCCTTAGGACCCAACCTCCCTAACCCTCACATAGGTAGAATAATATATTTTCCATGTAATAAGGTCATCATTAGCTAATAAGGCCTATTTGATAAATGAGAACAAGTCAATGTAAGAATACCTAATAGAAGCTTTCGCTTCTAGAAAGATCTTCATCTAGNAGTATAAATGAGAGTAGAAGGCATGAGAAGTCTTTGTCTTGAAAATTATTATAATAGATCTTCGTTATGCTAGAGGTTTCCCCCTCGAAGAGGCAAGTGAACATTGTTTCCTATCAATAAAGGTATTTTTTTGGTGTTGTGGTTCCATATATTTTGTTGTTTCATTGTTATCATTTGCAGCATTTATGTTTGTTGTTTCTATTCCACTATTATTCTTTGCAGCGTTTCTCTTTTCTGCTATTATAATATATCTAGTACCTAACACTCACCTCGTGTCATGGCTGGTGAAGAAGAGATGGAAGAAATATTTGAGTTCCCTATTCGAGAATCCAATGGAG
The DNA here is from genome assembly GCA_032191745.1 of Picea mariana. NCBI lineage: Eukaryota > Viridiplantae > Streptophyta > Pinopsida > Pinales > Pinaceae > Picea > Picea mariana. Next base: position 14,779 of record JASDQU010884105.1, on the reverse strand, counting down.
AAAACAAGATGAAAAACATCAATCCTTCTGCCTTACCTCATTTTCATGGTCTTGTTTTTGAATATCCTGTCACTTTCTTGTTTGATTTTGTAGTTATATGCAGGAAATATGATTATACCACTAATGAACAAAAGCTCAAACTTTTTCCTTCTACCTTGAAGGATTCGGCTCTAAGATGGTTTATGATCTTGGAGGGAAATAGTATCACAACTTGGGATCAAATGAAAAATACCTTCAGTGAAATATACATAGACTATTATAGAGAAAGAGATACAAGGGATGAGATTTTCATAATGACATAAGGACCTGATGAATCTCTATAATACTTTGAAGAGAGATTTCAACTAAGCTACAAGAGAGATCAAAATTACACTATGGACGAAGACTCACTAAAGTTTGTCTTACTTAGATGGGTAAGAGAAGATTTGATGGAAACATTGAATCTCCTATCCAATGGATATATCTATCAGTTGGACTGTGATGACATCAAAATAATATTCAAGAACCACTCAAGGTCCTCCAGAAATAAAGGTAGAAGCAATAGAGGTTTGGCATATCAATCTTCTGACCCTACAAATCATATAAATAATTAATTAGGATGGTTAATAGAGGACATGAAAACTAATATTTTACACTCTTTAGACATGCACATGGATACCTTGCATATCAAGAAGAAACAAGAGGAAGAAGAGAAGGAATTGGTTGTTTATTGTCCCAAATGCACTAAAACACATCCTATAAATGACTTCCCTTTAGGACTTATAGATGTTTATGGTATTTGTGAAGAAAATAATCCAACTAAAAAATGTCCTTCTTTGCTAGGATTGAAAGCTACATTTCAAGGAGCAAAGAAGAATGTGGAATCACTACACTTCATCAATCATAGGAGGCCTGAAGCACCAAGACCATTCCAAACATGTTTGAACTTCAATCCTAATCACAAATTTGGTGCATATAATTCTCAATTGTCTCCTCAACCATGGTACAACCGATATCCTTGGATGAACCCAAATCCTTGGACGTACCGCGGACCTCCAATCCCTCCTCCATACCAATATTTTCCCAACATGCCACACAATCAATGGCGTCGACCTCCACAAGGATGGAGGCCACAAAATTTTCAACCTGCATTACTACCTCCTCCTCCTCTACCTAACAATACTACTCAAAATAGTATTCCTTCTAAACAACCTAAGCTACTTGCTCAATTTGCTCCAAATATGAACAAAAAACATGTTCAACCTCTGTACAACAATGATACAACTTATTAGACTTACTCATTGGAAATGCAATAGATAAATCTTAGATCGGTAAAGATATTAAAAAAAAAACCCAAGCTCATATAAACTATAGAATATGATAATGAAGATATTACCTTTCCCCAACTACAAACTCCTCCTTACCTTGAAACATTACAAGAAAAGAGGACTTATACATCTAAAGAAAAAGAACTTTTAGGAGAACTTAAGAATTTGTGCATAAATATACCTCTTTTATAAGCCCTCAAAGATGTTCCCATTTCCAATAAATATGTCAAGGAATAATGCATTAGAATACCAGGGAGGAGAAGAAAATATGTCCCTACCATAAATTTTATAAGACAATTATATGACCTTGTGCTTGGAAAGTTGATTGTACCTAAATACTTGGATCCAAGTCCTCTAGTAAATGTACATATCAACAACACCCTAATCCAGAACACTCTTATTGATCTAGGGGATTCTATCAATGTCCTGAATAAAGATACTATGATAAGACTGAACCTTCAAAGATTTTTGAGATATACCCTCACTGTCCTTCAACTTGCAAACATATATATAGTCAAACTTGAAGGCGTGTTGGAAGATATCATATTCTCCATTGATTCTTGGGAGTACCCTATTGAATTCCTAGTCCTTGAACCCAATTCTCAATCCAATGGATATCCTCTAATTTTAGGAAGGAATTGTTTGGCCACAACAGATGCATACATTGGTTGTAGAGAGGGAAATACGACTACAATTTATGTCCTTTCCCAAAAGCAAATTGTTCTTTATTCTCCTGCCCAACCTTTGATAACATAAAATATTCCTATGTGGGTGTAAGAGGAAGAAGACCTGACACAAATAACTACTTATCCCATATATACAATCAACACTTCCTTGATTGATAGTACAATTGATGAAGACACCTTCTGTGAAAATTTTCTACAAAATCAATATCTAACTGATGTGAAAATAGAAGGGATAAATGATGATAATAGATATGAAATTTCTGCTAAAAATAACAAATAATTATGGACAGACTTATTAACTACTGAAATGGGAGATCCAATTGTCAAAACCATAGAGATCATCCCTAAAAAAACACTCAAAATCAGCAATAAACTTATTAGTCAGCAATAAAAAAAGCTATTAGATGTGATAAAAAGAAATGTTGAATATTTTTCATGGGATTATACAGACATGAAAGGCATCCACCCTTCTATATGTACTCACCATATTTACATCAAGGAGGAATGCAAACATGTTAGGCAACCCTGAAAAAGGATGAACCCTGCAATGAAATACATAGTTAAACAAGAACTTCAAAAGTTGCTAGATGTTGGATTCATATATCCAATCTCAGATAGTGAATAGGTCTCTCCTCTATTTATTGTTCCAAAGAAGAATGGGAAATGGAGGATATGTGTAGATTACCAAGAGTTAAACAAGGATACCAGAAAATACCATTTCCTCCTACCCTTTATTGATTAAGTCTTAGATATATTAGCTGGAAAAGAATACTTCTCATTTCTAGATGGATTTAGTGGATGCAAAAAAATTCATATCAGTCCTGAAGATCAGGAAAATACCACCTTCACTTGTCCTTGGGGAACATTTTCTTACAGAGTCTTACCTTTTGGCCTATGTAATTCCCCAACCACTTTCCAAAGATAAATTATCATCATCTTTTCATAACTCATTCATGACAAGATTGAGATATACATGGATGAATTTACCCCTTATGGAAATTCTTTTGATGAAGCCTTAGAAAAATTAGACAAAGTTCTCCAAAGATGTAGAGAAATCAACATGTCCCTTAGCAATGAAAAATGTAATATGATGATGAATGAAGAGATTGTTTTAGGAAATCAACTGTCCTCTAGAGGGATTGAAGTAGAAAAAAATAAAGTCAAAATCAAAAGCATCTCCCTACTTCCTACACCCATGAAACCAAAATATATTAGAAGTTTCCTTGGATATGCAGGGTACTATAGAAGTTTCATCAAGGATTTCAGTAAGACAATTTCTCCTCTCTCTACCTTGTTGTCCAAAGATGTATATTATTGTTGGACCCTGAACTGCCAACAAGATTTTGAGACAATAAAAGAGAAACCCTCAACTTCTCATGTGCCACAAGGTACCAATTGGGCTCTTCCATTTCACACTCATGTTGATGCATCACATAAGGCTTTAGGAGTAGTCATAGGAAAAAATGAATACAATAAACCCTATGTAATCTATTACATAAGTAAAAATTTGGATGGTGCAGAGCTCAACTACACCATTACATAAAAAGAACTTTTAGCAATCATACATGCTCTCAATAAATGCAGACATTATGTTATGCGGTAGAAAGTTTTTGAATATACAGATCATGTTTCCATTAGATACTTGATAAATAAACCTGACATTAATGGTAGGGTGATCAGATGGTTTTTGTTATTACAACAGTTTTATCTAACAATTTTTTATAAGCCTGGAAATAAAAATGTAGTTGCATATTTTTTATCTGGGTTGACTATTCCTACTAAAGAAGACATGATCGATGATCGATTTCGAGATGAGAAGCTATTTTCCATATCTGCACAAACCCCCTATTTTGTTGATATAGAAAATTATCTAATAACAAGAAAGTTCCCTCAACATTTCTCCTACGAAGAGAGATGCAAGATTGTTTGGAAAAGTTCATCCTACACTTGGTTTACAAGCTATTTGTTCAAACTTTGCCCAGACCAAATTTTGAGGAGATGCATATGAGAAGATGAGGTGCATGATATCCTCCATGCTTGTCATGATGAACCATGTGGAGTAAATTATGCATCCAAGAGGACAACTTATAAGATCTTACAAGTTGGATATTATTGTCCAACCCTACATAGAGATGCTCAACAATACACTTCACATTATGATGAATGTTAGATAATGGGGAAACCTGCAAGGAGGAATGGCATGCCTTTACATGCCCAAGTATCATTAGAACCATTTTACAAGTGGGGCATGGACTGTATAGGCCCAATTGATCCTCCATCAGGGAAAAATAAACACATATTGGTTTGCACAAACTATCTAATAAAATGGGATGAAGTAAAGCCATGAAGGATGCCACATAATCAAATGTAGCTACATTCCTCCAAGAGTGCATATTCTCAAGGTTTGGTTATCCAAGGGAAGTAGTCACAGATCAAGGAACTCATTTTACATCAAGACTCATTGAATAAATCATGAAGGAACATAACATCTGCCACAAAAAATCAACACCCTACGATCCTCGAGCAAATTGGCAAGCCAAAGTCAAAAACCAAGAGCTAGAAAACATTCTTACCAAAACAATGAGAATGAACAAGAAATATTGGTCAAAGAAACTCACAGAAGTAGCATGGGAATACAACATTACATGGAAAACTACCATAGGTCTTACTCCTTTTGAATTAGTCTATGGTAAGAAATTCATTCTCCCTGTTGAATTTGAATATCATACACTGAGAACAACAACTAAATTAGACATGAATTTACAATCAACAGAAAGAGAAAGATTGAGTCAACTAAATGCCTTATATGAGTTCATGATGTAAGCCCTATTCAACATTGAAGTAGTGCAACAATAAAGAAAATACTGGCATGACAAGAAGATTAAGTACAACAAGTTCAAAGAAGGGGATTGGGCTTTGTTATATGAGTCAAGGTTTAAGGACTTCAAAGAGAAGTTGATGACTAGGTGGTTTGTACCCTACAATATTTAAAAGTGTTATGATAATAGTTTATTTCAGATCATAACCATTGGCGAGGAAGGAATGTCCCTATTGGTGAATGAATTCAGACTAAAGACTTACAATAATCCTTTGACAAAAGAAGAATCCACAACAACAATGAGGAAACAAAATATGGATGTGATTGATAGAAAAAATTATCTCAATCCATCCCAATAAAGAGATATGAAAAATAAAAGAGAATAAAAATCCTAGATGAAAACATCCCAAAGGTATCTAAGACAGATTTGTGGGTGAAAACCTCCAATGGAGGCAGTCTCGAATTTGAGGAATAAATGGATATCCTCATCAAGAAAACCTCCCAGAGACTTGATGAGGAAGGGCATTGGTGAAAACCAGTAATGACACTTTTGCCTTGGGAAAAAAGGAAGAAAAAAGAGAAAAAGAAAAAAAAAGAGAGAGAAAAAAAGGAAAAAAGTTTGTATACAAATGTTTTGTTTTGTAGGTACCCAAAACTTCATTGTTGTAGTCATCTCCACAAGAATAAAATTAGCAATCAACAAAAATTAATAGGGACAGTAAGCATTTTCAATTTTCTATCATTCATACCTAACATTTTTCATCATATCCATATGATTATCCATGTTTTTCATTTCCATCATTCATACCGTGTTCCATATCCAACATGTTTCATTATATCCTTTATTTCAATAAAAACAACCTACAAGGTTATCCTGTAGGATCATCCTAAATGATTCTATAGGATTAACCTAACAAGGAAAATTCTATAAATAATTGAAGACAATCAGAGTCAACACCAACATCAACAATTCAAATGTTAATATCAGTAATAGAACTACCTTATCCAACCATTTTTTCCATCATATATACCCTTGGAAAAGAAAAAAAATCAAATCTACAGGATACTCTATATCTTGTAAGAAATATTCAACATACCATAAACAAATATACAAGATGCTCAGTATCGTGTAGAATGATTGGAGACCATGATATCCCAATGCATTATAGATATGGTCTCTAGGAGGAATTCGAGAGAATCTAAAGACACCATCAAGAAGAAAAACCACCATTATCATTACTCTAGCCACCAGCAAGAAGAAAAATTAATTTGCACGCAAAAGTAAACAAAGGTAACATAACTATATATCCTCTCAACATTTAATTAAGATTCATACATATCTATCCATGATTATTTCATATGGTCAAGCATTTATTAAGTCTATATGGTCATAAGAACTAGGATGTTCACATCATGTCAATGGGGGTGGGCATAATTTGTGTCAAGATTCGAATTGGCATGTGGATATTAAATTTTTTAAGTGGAGGTTCATTGATATGAGTTAGGAAGCACGAATTAAGTTATTATAAAAATCAAGACGATTGTTGGGACTAGACAACAGTGCAATTTGATATTTTGGGGCACAACTCAGAGCTAAAGAGAAATCGGAGAAACATCTCGAATTCTAAGGTAAAAGAGGTAGTTCAAGATGTGCGAAAGTGATCCAGATGGATCACAGTGGCCATCCACCTTTTCCACTGAATCACCATTTTGAGTCTGTGGTTTTGATAAACCATGATATTCACCCTTTTGATGGGGAATGGAATGTAATGTCATCTTCATTTGTTAATTACAGACATCATGTAGTGATTTCCTAGTTGTCTTATTTACATGCCTACAACATAGTGTTAATGCACCGGATCCCATTAGAACTCCGCAATTAAGCACATTCAAGCTAGAGTAGTACTAGGATGGGTGACCGCCAAGAAGTCCTAGTGTTTTACATGCCTATGGAATTTTATAAACTTAGTCCAATTTATCCCACATTCATCGTGGGAATGGTTCTCCTCTCACTCTCTCATATATAATTGAGGTGAAGGAGGCCCTTTAAGCATGCAATGGAGTGTGATGTAAATCTTGTTGTGAATGAAGCGTAGCCAACATCTCTTTCTTTTCAGAGATAAGCTACCCCATTCTGTCAGTTTGTTTTCTATAGTGTTTTTCTATCTTCTTCATTAATAGAAGTTGTTTTTCACTATATTTTTTTGTTCTCCACATTATATTTGTGTATTTCCTTGTTATATATCGATCATATTTTTGTCTTCATGTCATTCTCAAAATAATCTGGATCAGAAAGTAAGAAAGAAATCTCATAGGTGAGGGAGAAAAGAAGAACACTCAGTCAAAGAATTCAAGGACGCCAAAAGAAAAAAATCGCTTCAGGTAGCCATGAAACACTAGGAAAATAAATAGCGCTACATTCTCATCATTTGCTACAATTATTTCAATGTTTATTATTTTTTAGACTTATGGGCAATGCTAAAGGTTTTATGGATTCTTGAACAACAAGAAAATCACATCCTGTAGAAACCCAATTTTTCTCCCACAGTCACTGTGATACCCCACGACTTGAAAACTTTGAAAATTGTTATTATTATTATTATTATTATAGAATTTTAATTATTTTTCCAAAAGACACTTTGATCGATTGACTAAATATGAATTGTAAAACCTTATTATTTTATGAAAATAAACACATGTGGAAAAATGGGCACACATTGAAGCAGTTGTTAAAGAGGGAGTTAGGATCCAAAGGGGTTGGCCAAGTAACAATAGACTGAGACAAGTTTTGGATTTAACTAAACTTCAAAAAGACACATTCCATATTTATAGGAGAATTTGTGAATATGTGTAGAATTGAATCTAACAGGTGGTAAGTGAGTAGGAGGCTCAAGAAAAGTTTCACAAGTCCTAGGAAAAACACAAATAAGTCATGACAAAAGAATGGGACTCCATTCCTAGGATGTGAACTAATAAATCGAGGATGCTACACACTGATTTTGACTTGACACAACAAATTTCTAATATTACACACAACAAGTTGGTACTCATAATTATGCAAGAGGCCACGTAGGCAGCCTCTCGGATTCTAAACTTAGCTCAGGGGTGACAGATGTTGACAGAGTCTACGGTTGGGAGGAACAGATTCTTCAATGTGTGGTTTCTCCCAAGTTCCAGGTTTTACTTCTTTATTATGAATATGTCGATCTGAATGTTTATTATGTATTGTTGTGCATTACTGTGATCTAGATTATTGGTTATGAAGTATTTTTAAGGTATAAATAAATAATAATAGTATTATATCTAATGGCTTCTATGAGAAAATAAATGCATACCATAGTTTCATACAGAAACATTGTTGAAAGAAAAACAATAGTCATTGAGTTGCCTAGATCCACGAACAATGGAGTATTACCAGTAGCAAACCCAATAAAAATCATGAGTAAAACCTAGTTATTAAAACATGAATTGTATTCAAATAAGAAACTTGTATTGAGGAAACAAAGTTTTAAAAAGATACAAGTAATGACTGTGAATATCCAAAAAGGAATCGATACTAAGTAAATAGAGTTTAACAAAGATACAAGTAATGACTGTGTATATCCAAAAAGCAATCAATACTAAGCAAACAGAGTTCAATAAAATTACAAAACTATAATTGCATAGACAACAGTCCTAAGCCATGGGACATTAATGGATAATTATATACAAAAATATTTGGTCGACTTGCTCGACATAATGTTCAAACAAGAGCAGTCATATATTGTGAGATCAGGCTTGAAATATAATTAGTGATGGAACCTGAATACCTTATTCAGGCAAGGGTATTCTTGAGTTTCCATGGTACCAACCTCCTCAACACCTACAGAGTAGAATTGAAATAAGTTAGAATGATGTACGAGTTTAAATAGTCAAACAAAAATTCGAATTACATATACAAATGGAAATGAACTTACCATGGATGTACAAAGCATTTGTTTTGTATCTCCTTTCGTCGCCTTTGAACTGCATCCGAATGTTGAGGGTTGTTGGATAACTAATGGGTACCCCTCGTAAAAATAAATAGGTCCCATCATTAGTTAAAATACCCAAGTATAATTTTTAACAAGGATTCAATTCACAATGCACCTACAAAATATAAGAAAAAGGACATTACTATACTATGTGTGAATACCGCACCTGTGAAAATATTTTCAATAGAAGTCCTAAATATGTTCATGAAGAGTAAAACTATTTGGAATGTCTTAATCATAGACTGGAAACAAGAGATGTAAAACAAAGAAAATATAAACCCTATATTAAATCATGTTAAGGTAAACTCAGGGTCAGAAAGTTCACCAAATTCTGGGTTCATTCGATATGCCTCAAAAGTCTAGGTAAAACTTCTTCGGGTCATAGGCTAACTAGAATCAAGACATACCAGGACCCGAAATATATATATTACAATAATGACATTAAACTTGTAGATATAAAACATGATAAACAAAGGTCTGCCAAGGTAAACCATACAGAGACATATAAATCATAGTCGACGGAATAACGTTTAAACACTTGTAAACTAGCATCTTAAATTGCTCAAAAATCATTACAAATATAAAAAGATAGAAGAACAAGTGTACAAGTTACATTGGAAGACGAAACAAGTTAAGGAGATTTCATAAAACACTTACCATTTAGAGACGCCACCCTTGAATTCGTTAAAGACCAACCAAACGCAAGCCATAGAAGCTATGAATGCCTGACTCTTGCAAAGAATTTCACTGTGAACGAAAATCAGATTCTAGACAAATAGACCTTCAACATTGTAACTTAGGATCTCTTAAAAGATATGGGAGGCTCCAGTAAAACATCAAACTTCTCGAAAAACCTCTCAGGATGAATGCAGAGCTGAGAAAACAAAAATGAAAAGTGTGAAATGAGCCAAGTTCGGGAGAGGTTGGGATGGTTAAGGATTCAAAAAGAAAACCCTAACACCTATAAGAAAAATAACACTACACATATGCTTCCATAAGATAGCTTCCAATAAAATCTCCTTGAGATGGTAAACACTACAGATGGCACATGCAGGATCAGTGCATGGTAAATGCTCTGTATTACACTATGTTTAACGATGAAAATTTGGTAATAATTTAAATTAAGAAATAGTACCATAACACGAGCTAATCCCTTGTAAAAATTCATAATAAATCTCTTAAGTATGATTCGTCCTTTCGTATGCAAAGTGTTATACACAGGATGATATACAATGAAACATGTTTTATATATGAGTTTACCTTAACATGAAAATACAATACAGAAACTTTGTACACCGAATACATTGAGTCATATATGGTATGAAACGACTAAGGGTAGTAATAACTATGTTAAAAGTGTCGAGTGGAGAACTTGTAGCCATGAGGGGGGTTATAACAAACAAACAAACCTTGTGCAACCCTTATACATGGTTTTTGGTCATGTCCTAAATAGTAACGATTGTAGATATAACAAGTAGAATATGAAACTTAGTAAAAAAAAAAACATACATGGGTTATCAAGTACCTAGTCTTAGTCGAATAAGACTTATGTTAACTTTTATAAAAATGATGTATAGTGAAGAGCTATATTGTTAAGTATCAAGTTGTTCAATTATTTATAGTATACGATACAATAATAAGTTATGAGAAGTTGGAAAGAACATTCTATGTAATCATTTAGTCTCTATGATTTTCTCATTTATAATAAAATGATGAATGAATAGTGAGACTATCGTATGATAAAGGAAAACAAGGAAAAACTTAAAAGGTAGGAATAAAATAAATTAATAGACTTATATGCGACAATTATGATGACAAGAAATCATTAGATTATTATGGTTGAATATATATATATATATATATATATATATATATATATATATATATATATATATATATATAAAATATTGAATCGAATTTAAGGTGTGTGACATAATGGTATTATAGTTGTAGGTTACAACATTTGGCATTTTATGGGCTTTATCACAGAAAAATGTAACATGTAAATTGTCTTGATTTTTTTCTTACCTCTAGGAAGAAAAATAATTTGATTTTGCAGGAAAATGACAAAAGTACATGAGCCTCAGGGAGAAGAACCTCATCAAGAGAATCCTGAACAAGGGAATTTAGGTGATGGACATCTCTGGGTGGATCTGAATAATGATATGCATTCAGAAATTATAAAGTCAATATCATATATGAGAGAAGAAATAAAAACTGTGAGAGCATATAACGAAAGAATTTTAAAGACTCAAGAGGAACTAAATGCAATTCTGCTAGAAAAATTATGAAATCAAAATACTGATAAAAATAAGGGGCAAAATTCTAGAAACTCTAAGATATCCCAACCGAAAAAGAAAGAAGGAAAATTGGAGTATCCTGAATCTCAGACAGATTCAATATATAAGGATACGAAAGATATTGAAACGTCTACTAAAAGTAGTTCTAGTCCTAAAAAAGAACTAAATAGAAACCTAAACAACATGATGAAGTCATGGGAGAATTTAAGAGTATTAAAACACCAACCTTCAATGGAGAAGTGGAGACTAGTGAGGAAGTAGAAGCATGGCTCTCTGGTATGCAGAAATAATTTCAAATTTATAATTACTCAAGTGAGCTTAAATCTCGGATGGCTATATATAATCTAACAGAAAAAATAGATATATGGTGGCAAGATATAAAAAGAGTAAAAAGTATTAAGGAAATAAAAATCACATGGAAAACCTTTAAGAGATATTTTAAGAAACAATACCTGTTTGAACAATATTATGAGGGTAAATCCAAGGCGTTCTATGAACTAAAAATGGGAAATATTACAATGAAATATTCAGGTAGTAAGTTTTTGAGTTTGTTGCATTGTGTGCCTTACATTGTGGATGAAAAACCAAATATTCAATGATTTTTGAGTTGCCTACCTAGTTCTTATAAAGATTGAATTGAGTTTGATAACCCAAAAATGTTGGAAGAAACCATGAGGAAATCTAAACTCTATTTTGAGCAGTATAAAAACAAAAATGAGAATTCTAAGAACTGGAATGGGAAAAAGGTTGAGAGGTTTGACCCTAAGAAGAAATGGGGAGCTTACTCAATTAAAAATGTTGATAAAATATTTCAAGGAGGTAATAAGTTCAGAACTAGTAAACCTTTCAATCAACTTGAAAATAAGAATGCCAAACCACCAACCTTCTTCAATAAAGAAACTTCCCAAAAAGAAACAGTAAAATGTTGGAAATGCAGTGGTCCACATTAATATAACGACTATCCTCTCGAGAAGAAGGGTAATAACAATGTGCAAACAATACAGGAGGCAACTGTAGTTGGTAAGTTGGAAAGGTCTACACAAAAAAATAACGCAACATTGGAAAATCAACAGGCAAATCATCAGACTTCAATGGTAGAAATTGAAGGTATGATACATAACCAACTAGTTATTGTTTTAATTGATCCAAGTGCTAGTTTAAGTTATATTTTACCAAGATTTGTAGAAATCTGTAAGTTACATAAATAAAAGTTTGAAAAGTACTAGTTAGTACAGTTAGCTACATGAACTAAAAGGAGAGTTATAGATGTTGTTAAAAATTGTGAAATTGGTATGAGTGAATTAAGAACATAGATAGACTTGAACATATTACCATTAGGATCTTATGATCTGCTAATCGGTATGGATTGGCTGGAAAAGTTTAAAGTGGTATTAGATTGTTATAATAAAGCATTTACCTATGTATATGATAAAGGTAACATTGTAAACATTAAAGGAGTATCAAGACCTGTTAGTATTAGATAAATAACAACCTTACAGGTTAAAAGATGCATTCAAAAAGGGTGTAAACTACTTGTTATACACATAAACTATAATGAAAAAGATGAAAGTAATAATGCGTTAGATAACTTTCCAGTATTGCAGGAATTTCAAGATGTATTCCAGGATATTCCCAAACTACCTCCTAGGAGAGAAATAGATTTCTCCATAGACCTGATACCTGGAGCAGTACCTGCTTCTACAGATCCTTATAGGATGAATATCCTAGAGTTAAATGAACTAAAAATTCAATTGCAAGAATTGATAGATAAAGAATATATCTGTCCAAGTGTGTCTCCATGGGGGGCACCAACATTTTTTGTTAGAAACAAAGATGGGGATTTACGTCTCTATATTGATTATAGGTAGCTTAATAAAATGACTATTAAAAATAGATATCCATTACCTCGTATCGATGATCAGTTTGATCAAGTACGGGTGATCTGAAAATAGAAGCCTAACTTGTTATGCTATGCAAGCACCCTCTACTTCATTAAAAATAAACTTTATAGGACCTTGCTCCATGTGTTAAAATATGCAAGATGAATTATGTGTTAATTTCATGCTTCTTTTAATTGGTTATGTGTGAGGTATTTGCAAGATTAAATATGTTGTTTTCATAAATACAACAACAAAAATAACTTGCAGCAAATAATAACCATCAAACACTCACAACAAGAACAACATGATAAAGAAGTTCACCCCTCTCCGGGCTACATCTCCTTGAGCCTCCATCAATTGACTTGGCTCTCTGGGATTAATTTGTCAAAAATTATTTTACAAGCTGCTGCTCAACTCCAATGGAAATTCTAGTTGTACCATTGGGATCAGAATACTAAAAAACCCCAAAAATGACTAATAAAACTCTGAAAACGGATCATGGCTCATCCGGGCATGGCCTCTTCTACATGTGGCCTTAAGCTTCCATGAGATTCTCTATGGAAAAAACACCTGTAAAATTCCTAAAAAGCCTCTGAAACCTGTCCCAATGTGTTCAGAGCATAACAATTAGCCAAAAATGACTATTCAGTCATAGAAAACAAACTTGGACTCGCCAAAACATGACCTCAATCAATGAGGGCTTCAAGCTCCCTGAAGCTTCCTGAAACTTCAATGGTTAAAAACATGCAAAAGAATTCTTCAAATGGCTTTGAAAATAGTTGTTTCAGAACGTCCAAAAACCCCTAGTTGGGCTTTTATGACACCTCATTTGGCCAAAAAGTGAAGAAGATAGGCCTCCTGCCATTCTCTTCCTTCAAGCTTGCTATCTCTGGTTCGCCAAAATGCACCTCCTGTACGTTGAACCCAGAACATGCTCCAAAACGTGTTCTTAAACCTAGCACATGTGCATAACCACAAAATAGGCTAAACTGTTGAATGGTTAGGGCGCGCCCAGCCCCTAACCGCCTAGGCCACGATCACAAGAGTCACCATGTGACCTCGCACAACTACGAAAAGAGATGAGTTTATAAGGGAGAATGAAACAATGACAAATGGCAGCATGTGGTAACTGTTTCAAACCATCCAAACTCCCGTGCATTTGTTTTAACTGTGGTCATATGTAAATACATGCGACCAGGGCTAACCGCTTTAAATGTGCGCCCAAACTCCTGGTCAAATGGTTATACATTACAACCGTGGCTTAACCGTTTTATAAACCATAACCCATGCACACAAAAGACATGGTCACATGGCATAAAACATAAGACCGCGGGTTGGGGCTAAGCCCCGGCCCTACCCCCATGCCAACATACGATAGGTTTTAAATTTAAATAAATTTAAACTCGTATGTATAGTAAGAAACATAATATGGTGCATTGGTTGGTCGAACTTTGAAAAGACTTGGTCGGTGGGGAGGTCCGGGGTTCGATCCCCACAGACTCCATAATATTTTGAACAAACAAACAATGCCATGGTGCCACGTGGTAGCCCACAACTCGGCCACGTGGCACCTCGTAATTTTCCAAAACCATGCCACGTGTCACAACATGATTCGTCCAACTATCATCCAATCTGAAACTGCCACATCACCTCTGCCACATCAGTGTATGGTTATACCACGTCACCTCTGCCACATCAGCGTACGGTCATGCCACGTCAGCCTGTATGGACTATACAGTGAGCACAATTTTTTTTACTTGTTTGGCGATTTGAAC
>JASDQU010884104.1:14744-27675 GCA_032191745.1 Picea mariana | reverse complement strand
TAATGCGTGAAATGCAAAAGTATCTACCTCCATCATTTTTCAATGCACAAGAACACTACCTCATACACCAAGTTGAGGAGATTGAATTGTGTGGACCAGTACACACAAGGTCAATGTGGATGGTGGAGAGGCACCTGAAATCATTAAAGGCTTTGGTTAGACAAAGAGCACGTCTAGAGGGTTCTATGGTGGAGGGATATATGCTATATCAATCGATGGTGTATATTAGTCAATATCTTCCTAAATTAGCCGCAAATATGCATGTGGATCACATTTGGGATTTGAACTCCATTAAAAAATTTGAAGGGGAGCACCTATTGGGGAAAGGTAAAATGACGAAAGTGAAAGGTAATTAGGTTTATAATACATCTAAAATTTCCTTTTTATGTGTATAGGACTTATTTAATTTTTATGCTTTCATCAATTATTAATATTTTATACCTTGCTAACTAACATATCTTGGCGAATTATGATTTTCTGATACAGTTGGTCGAGAGTGGGATGCACTACATATATACATTGCAAACGATCTTGACTGGATGAAGGTATGAATTGATAGATGCATACAAATTGAAGCTAGGTTATCATGGGAATGAGTGTCTACATTGGTTATAGAAGCTCATCGTAATGAAGATACCAATCTTACGCAACAGGAAATTGATTTAGCACATGGTTTGAAAGATAAACAGGCAAGCATGCTATTCATCTAATATAATTTCATTATGTTATTTCATAAATTATTAATGTTAGTGTCGATGTGTTTTTCCCATCCATACATTACAAGTTATGTGAAATATGTTTTATGTGTCTAGCATATTGCAGTTGAAACATCACAAGGCTATGTGGTGCAATGGTCGTAAATTTTTCATCAAAAAGTTGGACAAAAAGAGGAAAAATTTTGATTGTGGGATAACTGCGTTCTTCGAGGTCACTAATGTTTCCTATAGAAGTGACAGACGTCTCGAAGTCTCTAAAACTCGATACTAAGGGTATTTGGAGGACATACTTGAGTGTGACTTTAAATCCTTCAAAATAGTTTTCTTTGACGTCAAATGGTACATGCTACGAATGAATGAACGTGATCCTGATAGAACTATTATTCTACATGATAATGAATTTACCATGGTTAATACAAGGTCATTTGAGCCAGGAATAGATCATTATGTTCTTCCAAGCCAATGCGAACAAGTCTTCTACTCAGAGGTTCCAGGTAAAGCAGGTTGGTCATTTTTTGTTAGGTATGATGTAAGAGGAAGGCTAGTAAAGTATAATATTGTAGAGGAAGAAAATGATCTTGAAGAAGAAGATGATGCAGAGGAACAGGTAGCCGATGTAGCAGATGTCTCAGATGAAGATCCTGAAAGAGATGAACCAAATGTACTAGTAGGAGGCAATGCACATCTTGAGGATGATATCCATGATGAAGATATATTGCTTGGAAATGAGTACATTGATGATGATGCTGATACGGTCAATCCTTACAACACCTTATATGAACCAGATGATATGGATGTTCAGTTCGACGAAGATGATCAACTAGAAGATTGATGAATGTATTGAAATGTTGAAATATTGTATATATAAGGTCATAAGAGAAGGGAAAGTGGCCGCAAGTGGCAAGGGCAATCTTAATTTGGAGACACATTCTATTCATTCAAGTACACTACATCAACCAAGGACAATACAAATCATGTAAAGGAGGTACGTATTATTTACTTATTATTTATTATTTTTCTTGTTCTAAAAGTTCTAAAAGAATTACATATCTCAAACCACTACACTTGACCTATCGAATTGATCTCGTGCCTTAGAATGTAACAAGACTAGTTGATGTAAGAAAGAGTCTTTGTGATTATGAAGAGTGCACTATAACCTTTTTCAGAGGTTCTTTAATCGAAATGGAGAAAATATTAGACTGATAGCAATATGGTAAGGCAAAAGGTTTGGTGTAGTACTCCATAGGATACAAAAATCCCTCTTTTTCATTGATTTCTTGTGTATGCACTTGTGCCCAAGAGAGATGATCACCATAGATGATTTTAGGGGTTAAATTTTGCTCATGGGCTAATTTTCCATGGTTTTTCCAAAAACGAGATTCGCTATTTTAAAAATAATTCGCCCAAATTCTATAGGATAAAATTATTTTACATCAAAAATCGCCAAAATTTTATAAAAACTATATAAAATAGTTAGAAATTTGAATATTTTTACAAAAATATTGCCAATCATTTATAGTTGGCATATGAAGGATTAGTAAGATTCACTAAGGTTTCTACATTTTAAAATAAATTTCCATACTTAAAATCATCCCTAATGTGCACTTCAACAGTACAAGTGTTGCTGAAATTATGAGATGGCAAGTGACTGAGTGAGATCCACAATGGGGATCTCCTCCTATTTATAAAAGACATGAAACAACAATAGGTGTGTCTATTAGCACAATAGGGCCAACCTCTTTAACTAGATAATATAATTAATATTTTCACAATATTAATTATCTTTCACATGGTGGGGCTGGCTTGTACCCTTCACAATTAGGATTACAACCAATCTTACTCTCAGACAATATAGCAAGGGATCCACACATCCTCTAGTGCTCAACCACTAGGGACATGTCCACCTGTGCTCACCCACAGGGATGTCTCACTCAACAAATTAACTCAACTGAGTCCACGGGAGTACCATCTGGAGAACCATCTCAAGCCGACTCAACTAAGCCCATAGGAGTACAAGGCATGAGACCATCTCAAGCCAACTCAAATCAGTCTAGAGGAGTACAGGGCAGGAGACCACACGTCATCACAACTCAGTCCAGAGTCTGACGTACACCCATCATATGCGCACACCCAACAAATGGGCTCTCTCACATAGATCGTCTCAACTCAGTCTAGAGGAGAACAACCTAGAGAATGTCACACGATGTTGCAATCATCAACACATAGGACCAAAGAAGTTATCTAATCATGTTATTTGGGCAAGGGTTCCCTCAAACATGAAATATACATGAAGATATAGGATTTAATYGATGTTCRATGGACTGGGATGCTCCATCACCTCATCCATGTAGAAACAACTGTCCTTAACCCCACCTTTGCTTATTCATGTAATTTTGACTTCGATGGCAAGGTTATGGAAGGGTTCCTTATGTGTCTTCAAAATATGGTACCTGGTCAAGAAGCTTGCAAAATCATTAATCATGAGATGGAGTTGTATAGCAATTCCAACTGACTCTTTGGCTTCAACACTATTGTATAAGAAATTAATATTTTAATGTCAAGTAAACCATTGGAATTTATTAGTTTAATTACATGTTCTATTTAAAAGTTGAATTATGTTTCTTGATTTCCTATTTACTATTGTAATGACATGTAATTTAAGTGTTTTTTCCTTATTTGTTGTAGATGTTTGGTAGAGAAATTACGATGCAAAAGAACCACTTTTATGAAAATATTCCACAAATCATACAAGTTATTATTACCCTCTTATAGTGAAGGAGGTTGGAATTTACATTGGTTTATGTCCATTACAATCTTCCATTATGGGTGTGGCAGCTTGAGAAAATTCTGTATGTGGATGTTATTTCCTTGGAAAATATTAACATAATGTCTCAATGGAAGATGGAGTATGTTAACACTCTATAATCTTCCCAAGGATGTGGAGGCAGTCACAGAGGCAACATCAAAACCACTTCGATTCTTGGATCTATCTCTCCAAGACTTAGAGAGGGATATCTCTGTCTGATATAACTTTGTTGGAAATAAGATATTAGGCTAGTTATGCAAAACATGGGTTTGTTTATGGATTTTGAATTGGTTTGGTTGGGACATAAAAAGATCATTGGGAAAATGGAGTCAAAGGTGAAAGACGATTGAAAAAATAAATAACAGAGACTTATGTAACCAGGAAAGACAGACACATCAATGGATTCTTATAATTTGTAAGATGGAAAGAGGAAAAGATTAGGGGTCATTTCAAATACAGAGTAGAGATTATTCGAATTCTGCATTCAATCTTCAGAAGAAAACATAAAAATTGTCTTTAAGCTAGATCAGGGTGTCCTCAAAAAATCCTGAGAATACTCTTCTTATAAACAATGAGAACAGAAAAACAATATGATAAACCAGGGATCAACAATTTACATCCAAAACACTTCACCACAGAAAATGACACAAGAATCTGGAAATAAAGTCTTTGTATTCACTCATAATAGTCAATTAAAGCCTGTGAGCACTTTTACATTTTTTTATCATCCCAAGTCCAACCCCAACTTTCTTCAAAGTCGTAGGCTTTATGGCCTTTACATAATAGTTCAATATCCTATGAAAATGGATCTCAAATACTCAAAATAAAATAAAATTAAAACTAGTATAATATGCAAAATCTAGTCTTGATTTAAGGGTCAAAGTATTATCAACTAAATATTCCACAATATCGACAGCTTTAGCCATATCTGATATCTTCAATAATTGTCAAAGTGATGAAAAAGCACTTTGAAATCCTTCTTTGACAGATAAGCAATCTTTACCAAGAATTTTAAAAGTCACTTAACCTTTTTGCCATAATATCTGCATCAAAAACTTGAAAAGGATGATGATCTGAATCCCTTTAATCTTTATCTTTCATTTGGAACCCCTTCCACATGATATGGACACCAAAAACTTCGATTTGAGAAAAAATATGAGCATTTTTTCATCCTCTACGCTTTTGGTGGATTACAGGTGTAAAACAGAATAGTGTTAGCTGCCGAAAGCAGAGATTTCGATAACTAACAATGCCTTGAGGAAAAGCGAATAAGCTGCCGAAAATTCTGAGTTTTCCACAACTGTTCAAAACCGCAAAAATGGATTTTCTTTGATCTACCTACTCTTTAGGATCTTGATTTAGGTTCTCAGCAACTTCTGCTAGAGATTTTAAATCAGGATGTGCTCTTGGCATAGGATTTTTTAGCCTTAGTTTGATCCTTAAACATCTAACCATTTTAAGTAACTTACGATTCTTTTTGAGCAATTTCTTATTCCTCTTTTGTTCCTTTACATGCATTTTAGCTAACCTTTCAAAACAATCTCTTACCTCATTTGATGTGTTGCTTATAGTCTGGTTTTTGGATTTAATGACCCTCTCAAGCAACTTCATCTCTGATATCTCTTCTTTAAGCTTTTCAATCTTTGATGATTTGTTGACCTTCATGTGTTTGCTTGTTGATGTCTTAGGTAACTCCAAGGATAGGACTTCAACTACACCTTCTTCTCTCTCCTCCATGGGTGTTTCAGACTTAGAGTCTGAGTATGGAAAATTCAAGATGTTTTTCTCAACAATGCTGCTTTGGAACTCCTTTCCCTGATCAAAATCAAGCTTCTTTTTTGCCTTCTTAGTCCTGGGTGAAGGGGTTGGCTGTTCTGTCTGCACTGGTGATAGGGCCCTTCTCTTTCTCTTACTTCTCTTTGGTGTAGATGACTTTTTTGTAGGTGTATTCCTACCCTTAGGCTGGATCTCTTGCTCGAATTCTCCCCAAAACAGGAGGTATTTCCATGTCCTCTCTCTTCTCTAGAGTTTCCCCATCACTATAAGCTTGATGAGGCCATGATGGAACACCCTGTTGTTTATTTTCTCGGGTTTAGCTTGGACTTTTTGTGCCATCTTAGTGAGGCTCTTATGAAGATAATGAGGCAAGTTTAGAGGGTTTTTTCCTGTGAAATGGTTGATAAGCCTAAAATGGTACAACATGACCCTGCCATACCTCCCTTCACATGTTATGTACACCTGAATAACCGTCACCAATTTCTTCCATTTGTCTTCCAAGTAATTCCTGGAAACATCCTTCTGCCAAATAATGCTCTGGAGCTCTCTCTTAAGGTAAGATCTAAATTCAATATCTTTAATGGCAGTGGTCTTGAACCACTTCTCACCCTCTCCTGACATTTCAGTAGCTGTAGCAACACTTGCCTCATCTAGCTTCATTTCCAGAGGACCTAATTTCACTTTGACACCATCAAAACTCTTGGCAAATGCCTCTGCAATTCCCTGATGATACCCCTGTAACTTTTCAAAAAACCTGTAGCATCCTGCATCCTTAAACATTTGACAAACCTCTGGATGAGATTCCAGATAGGAAACATCTTGCATCTCCCTCCTGAGTAATGCTCCTCCAGTATTCATCTATAAAAAAACTGTTAATATCTTGAAAATATTGAAATCTGGGTTGATGGATGGGAGACCGGTGCTAAGAAAAAGGATAGAGGGAAAACGGTTGAGGGGAAAATGTGAGATCAACAAATTTGTGGATGTATGAGTTTTTTAAAACAAACGCTCAGCAAATAGGGAACCTGAGATCATGACATTCATTTAGAACCGACTAAGACCGACCTTCATGTGAATTATTGCATGAAAAGGTAAGGGCGAATGAAATCATGATGGGGTTTCGGATTGATATCTTGGGGTTTAATGATTTTTTGAAACATCAATTGAAATCATAATAAACCGCCCAGATCGTGACAAATGATCCTCATAGATGATTTTGGCAGCATATAAGATCATCATGAGATGTGCACTGATGGCGGTTTGAGAGTCTGATGGGACAACCTAACCATTGGAGAAATTCTGCATTTTGGCAGCATAGAGCGCCTCACAAATGTTGTTTTTGCTACCGAAAGCAACCTCTTTGGAAGCTTAGAATACTTTGAAAAATAACCCTTAGCTTCCGAAAGTGAAAATTTTGTATTTTTTCCGAATAAAGTACAGACTCATCACTCTTTGAAATGACAAGTTTAAAACTTAATTTGAAGACTTTTCCACTTGAAATTCAAAAAAAAAATTCATCTAATGACTATCCTATCACCTAAAGACATAAAAATCGGAAAATTTATTTGAGGAGATAATCAGGCCAGCAAGCCAGGAATTTCATCATGAAATCCACATAATATCTGAATCATCAGATTTCCTATCGTTATAGGATACTAACATAGGCTCCAATTGGGGATGGCAGCTCCTGAGGAGGTGTCAAGAATCTCAGATCTCCAGATTCGTAAATCAGTGCCTTATCCATTGGGTTGATCCCATAGCCTGTATCTTGATCTGTCTTGTACCTTGGTGACCAGAGATCAGTTAATTATCCATTTTGAACTTGACTGAGTTTTTGAAGTAAAGCAGAAAACAACATAAACCACATACTTTCCCAGCAAACTTATTTTCATAGGGTAAATCTAATAAGAACTATGATCTGATGATCTTATTTATATACATACATCCTATTCCAATCTAAGGACACTTGATCTTAATCAATATGAGATATCCAGTATAACCAGTCAAAGATTGGATCTGAAATCTAGGCTGCTTCACTGATTTTCACCAAACTCAGATGTAGATGTGATAATGATATGTGATAAGGATTTCTATCCTGATCTCTTTTACATGAGAATAGATCAATTTGAAGAACAACTAAACTGCTGAAAATTTATTATGGCCTTTCCATGAAAAAATTCTCCATATAGATATCTATAGGGTCGAAATAGACCTGAGTTGTTTCTTGGCATTTGGAATCAGTCCATTCCATCTCCTGACCTTTTTTTTCTTGTGAGGTCTTCAAGTCTTCAGACATTTCAAGATGTGTTTGTATTTCATCTAATGGGTTTTGCACAGATATTTCTGCTGAACCAGATAATGGGGAATACTTTCTAATCATATCCATATTATAACAATTTTTTAATTCATTATGAGTAAATGAAAACATACTTTGAAAACACACCTCATCCAAAATATCGGCTATAGGGTCATAAAATGCTTCAGATAATGGTAGCACCGGCCCCACTGGTACTTCATGGTTTACACTGTGACTTTCAACTAGAATCTGACCAAAATTCCCTCTCAAAATTTGAAATGAATTAAAACACAGAGGCAATGAATTACAATGGATATGCTCATTACCTATTTTAGGCTTCATGATTTCATCTAAGGTTTGACTTTAAAAAAGGTTCAAAGGTTGCACCTCTGGATCAACTTTTGTATCTCCCCTATTTTCCTCAACCGATACATTAGAACATTTCTCATTCTTTCTATTTACAACCTGTTTGTAATGTTCCCTTAGCAATGAGGAAAAACATAAGGGCAGACATTCTGCATTTCCTAGGAAATTTTTTGCATCATCTTCCATGCAATCTTGTTGGGTATGCGAAATTTGATTGTCATCTGTGCACTGTGATAACTGGGCTTCTTCTTCCCATGAATATAGTATTGGCTTCTTTGACCAATCATCTTTGATCTCAACCATATATTCGCCATTCTGTAGATCATATCTGAGCATGTTATCTATGTAGGGGAGGTCATCAAACATGCACATGATCTCCGAAATTTTTTCCACCACCACCTAATTTTTAACTTCCTCTTTGACTGTATTGTGAATTGAGTACATGAAGAAATCCTTTGGCGGTTTAGGAAACCGAGGCTGGGATGGAGGAATGATCCACATTGACCATGTCAAGGATCAAAATTACCTAGGGTTTTTGTGTTTGTTCCATGAAATCAAGGTCTGTGATTACATTCAACTAATTTTGTTCCATGAAACTTGATGAGGAGCATAAGGAGAAAGAAGATGAATATTCAAGGGCTAGCTTAGAAGAAGAAGAGGATGAAATGAAAAAGTAACAAGCAGAGAAATATCAAAGGAAAAGAGAAGAAGTAGAAAATGAACTTGAGTTAGTAGAGAGCTAGAGAAAAACAGAAGGAAGTTGGAAGAAGAATAAAAAAAGTAAACAATAAGAGAATGAACAAACACTACTTCTTGTGAATTGAAATCCGATGGAGGTATGCCAATTGGTCGAAGACATTCTGTCGATGCTTTGAAGAAACGTAGTTACCAATTTCTTCCATGTATATTGGTTGGATAATCCGATGAACATATTTCCTTGTATAGGATTTTTTGGCTCTGATTCAGTCGGCTCCCGCAGTAGATGTTGGTAGTAGTCGTGTTGCAGAGAGTACACCACAATGTCTAGCTAGCACAAGCCAACATATACCAGCTAGGCTATTCAACACTCCACCTATGATTGATCCCATTCATACTCAGAGTAGGTCCACACCTATAGTTGGGGACCATGAGCATGAAATACCCCTTCAGCCGGAGGTGGCAGAGCCACACACAGGAGCTGGTGGTAGTGGCAGTGATGACACTGTTAGTTCATTTCCTGTATCATCATGCGTTGCCAAAACGGGAACAATTTCAAGCACATTTTTGGTGAATGAGAAAGGAGTTCCAATAAATACATTAAAAATTCCAGGTGTTTTTAATTGTTTTAACCATTTGTTGCTATATATCTGAAGCATATATCATCTTATATATTATTATTTTCTAATTAATGATCGTTTATTTTTCCATGTAGGAAACAACTTGATTTATAAACACTTGCATGACCAGTCGTTGGAAATTTTTGGTCCCACGTTACACACAATATGGAATTCTCAGAGTATTCACCTCAAAAAAGAAATCTTGGACTACCTTGAACATATGTTTGGGGTAGATACCTTCGACAAAAGTGAGGTCTCCAAAGTGGTGGGCCTATATTTAAAATATATACATGACATGTATAGGGTTAACTTGCAAAAGAACCCTAGGTATGAGCATCCATCTGTTATTCCTGAGAGGGAATGGAAGGCATTCATTGAGGACGCAAAGGAGAAGAGATTGAGAAAAGAAGGAAGAAATTCACTTGGTCCAGGAAGGTAAATTACAATTTGAATTCAATACTTTTAGCTTTCTTTATTTTTAAATACAATTGCAGTATATAACATACTTGAAATTTTTCATAGGCTCCCTGACACTTCAAAAGCCACCAAGGCAAGGGTTGAGAAACATGGCCAACACAGACTAGGCCAAGGCAACTATTTGAAGTTATAGGCACAAATTGTAAGTAATCAAACATCTTAACAATATTATTAGTTATATCATCTTCCAAGTTTCTGGTAATTCATGGGGCAACCAATAACAAAAATCAATACTCTTATGCAATGTAGGGGGGACGATTTTGGTACCAAATCCACCACGAAAGATCTTCAACTTGGTTACAAGTATGGATACCAAGTTCTTATTGATCACCGAAAAATCGTGGGACAGTCGCCAAGATGTAGTGTGCATGAGATGGTATATTATAAAAATCTAACCACAATAACACGGTTTCATTACCTTTAAAATACATTCTCGTTTGATATCGTCCAATAATTTTATATGTTTCTCTGTTATTTATAGCAAGGGAGCAACAATATTACCGAGCCCATCAATAGTACTGCAGAATAGTTTGTTGATAGTAGAGAGCAACCACAAGATGGTGCTTCTGTGCAACCCCATGAAAGTGATGTGCAACCTCCTGACAGTGTGGTGCAGCCTCCTGAAAGTGAGGTGCAACCTAATCCTAACATAACTGGCTCGGTGCAGCCCCATGATGTTGCTGCACATGAGAGCCACGATGGTAATATGGTTGTATATTAATCATATATAACTTAATAATTTCATACTTATGAATTTTGTGATTCTATTTTTTCTTTTTACTAATTCAATTATGATTGTCTACTTATAAATTTTGTGGTTTTAGTGGTAGAGTTGCATGACATACATCGAGATCCTCTAACAGAAGAGGAGCATAGGGCAGGTAAATTATTACATTCTAGTCGTATTTTTTCTTATTAATGAACTAAATCAATCGTATTCAATACCTTTCCCTATAAATTTAATATTTTTTGTTGTTGTAAGCGATGACCTGCATCTGGTGCCTCAACGTCGTGAGTATGTGACAAGGAATGAAATGTGTGCGAGAATGAAAGGACAATCAACAATATAAGAGCACGCAGTAAAAGAAGATGACACAAATATCAATGAAATACTTAGGAAATTAGCAGCAAGTCATGCAAAGAAAAAAAAAAACCTAGTACTGATGTATAATATTATAATACCGATCATTTATAATAAAAAAATATTCACATATGCCTGTCAATATTAAGGTCTTGCGTATCTTTTTTTTTTCTTTGCCTTTCAATGATTTCTTGATAAATTTACTTTTTCATGACATTTTTTGAATATTTTTAATGCATATTATCTAGTAGATAGTGTTATTTTGCTTTGCCTTTGACCATTTGAACCTTGGATTAGACTAGAAGGTATAAATCCCACATAAAAGTGTGGAAACCCCCTTTGTACGAGGATGACATCCCCACATTATGATTTGAACTTTTCACAAAGAGATGACCCTTTATGTTGTTATCTTATGATTGGTTAAGCCCCTCTTGTTGACTTGTATATTTTGGTCACCCTTATTGTGGCTAGGTTCCCCCTCTTATATGTTGGTCACAGCCTATCCTTGGTGCTGTCAGCCTGTATCTGCCCCTCAACAGCCTTGCCATGGCTACCTTGATCCTATCGTAGTCTATCCTTGGCACTGCCAGCCTGTAGTTTCCCCTCGACAGCCTTGTCGTGGCTTCATTGACCCTGTTGTAGCCTATCCTTGGCACTGTCAGCTTGTAGTTTCCCCTCTACAACCTTGTCGTGGATTCCTTGACCCTGTCGTAGCCTATCCTTGGCATTGTCAGCCTATACCTTCCCCTTGGCAGCCTTGACCTTGCCGCAGCCTATCTTTGGTGCTGTCAACCTGTGGTTGCCCCTCGACATACTTGTCGTGGCTGACTTCACCCTGCCACAACCTATCCTTGGCACTGTCAACCTGTAGTTTCCCCTCGGTAGCCTTCTCGTGGCTTCCTTGATCCTGTCACAGCCTATCCTTGGTGTTGTCAGCCTGTAGCCACCTCTCGATAGCTTTGACCCTGCCGCAACCTATCCTTGGCACTGTCAGCCTGTAGCTACCCCTCAACAGCCTTGTCATGGCTACCTTGACCCTGCCACAACCTAACCTTGGTGCTGTCATCCTGTAGTTGCCCCTCAACAGCCTTGTCGTGGCTACCTTGACCCTATCGCAGCCTATCCTTGGTGCTATCATCTTGTAGCTACCCCTCGGCCACATTGACCCTGCTGTAGCATATTCTTGGCACTATCAGCCTATAGCTACCCCTCGGTAGCCTTGTCGTGGCTTCCTTCACCCTATCGCAACCTAACCTTAGCACTGTCAACTTGCCTCTGCCTCTTGTGACCTCTATTGTACCTCTGTGTTGTGTGGCGTGCCTCAAGGAAGGCTGTCGTGACCCTCCATAGTTTTCCTAATGTGTTAAGAGCAACGTGACCCAAAGTGGATGGTTACAAGGCAACGTTGGTCTCTGAGGGTTCTTTGATTGATTGAGGTCATCTTGTTTTTGGGGTCTGATGTGATTTGTTTTTCCTACTGGTCATCTCTCTCTCGCTTAGTAAGGTCTGCCCTCAGGTAAGTTCTTGACACTTCTCCCTTTACTGAGTACATATATGGGGGTTTCCACACTTAGGTAAGTTTCTAACCCTATCTCTTTTACTACTGTTATTTATTATGTTCACTGTTCAATTTCATATTGAAGATCATTGAATTATTTTACAGCAGTACCTATCTTCATAGTATGTTCAGATTATGAATTGATATTTAATTGCTATCAATGGTTATCTTCTTGATGTGATCTGAATTTTTTTTTTATATTTCTATTATCTTCTTTTTACCCTTATCTTTAGATTCGATCTGTAGTAAGCATATTGTGAGAAAAAATATTAAATTTCTGTCTACCTCAGTTTTTACCCTAAATATATCAGTTAGATTGGGTATTGGGGAATTGAGAGTGATGTGAGGGGGGGGGAGAGGCCATAAGAGATTCCACCTTCACGTGGCTAGCCCTATTTAGTAGAGAATAAATTAGGAATTGGCTAATCTTGGACCAAACCTCTCTCGATCCACCATAGCAACAACAAAGCCAATGTTGACTTCGTTGCTTCTCCGTCAGATCGAAGGAGGTTTGCGGCAAGATTAGATGACTCCAATAA
>JASDQU010884104.1:0-14377 GCA_032191745.1 Picea mariana | reverse complement strand
AAAAGTCGTCAAGATGGTATATTGCAATTTTTTTTATGTAATATTGTATATGTAATGTTATGAATTTTTATTTTATTGAATTTATTTTATGCTTCATCAATGTCGTGAAGGTATTAACAATGGGCTCCCACGAGGAATGAAAAGTTATCCCTCTCAATTCATGAGGTTTCCCTACTATCAATACCTAAAAATAGCTCATTTGTTTGATACAATGCATATCGGGAAGAATGTGACAGAAACATAATGGAAAATCATAGATGGTAGAAGGGATAAAGAAAAAGTCATCAAGATTTGTACTGACATTCAGGAATCCAATCATGCAATGCAAAGTGGGATCCAATCAAATAGCGATGGAGATCGAAATAGCCTTCCCTGGTTATTAATGGAGCAACAAAGCAATGATGTAAAAGAGGTCATTCGGAGAATAAAATTTTCCATAGATTTTTCTTCAAACATAAATAATATCTTAATAAAGAAAGGTGAATTTGGTGGGGTAAAAACACATGATTGGCATACCTTCATTAAGGTAAGTATTTTTCTATATATATATTTATATTGGTATACATCTTTTTAGTTTTGTTTTATCATACTTTAAAATCAAATAACGATCAATTTTGATTTTTACAGTATGTTCTACCTCTATCTCTCCCAAACCACTTTGACAACAATGTCAAACAAGTTATATATGATCTTGGCAAATACATGAGGTAAGTAGTAAATTATATGCAAATTGCTTTTTCCAATTTGTTATTCAATATATTAATGACATATGTTTTACTTATAATGTAATATATTAATTTATATGTTTTATTGAAACATGGTACTTTCTTGCAAGATTGACTATAGATGGTTGTCATTGAAAGAAATCCATCAAGAAGATATAAAGTATTGAAAGAGATAAATTCCTCGGCTAATGTGTGAAATGCAAAAGTATCTACCTCCAGCATTTTTCAATGCACAAGAACACTACCTCATACACCAAGTTGAGGAGATTGAATTGTGTGGACCAGTACACACAAGGTCAATGTGGATGGTGGAGAGGCACCTGAAATCATTAAAGGCTTTGGTTAGAGAAAGAGCACGTCTAAAGGGTTCTATGGTGGAGGGATATATGCTATATCAATCGATGGTGTATATTAGTCAATATCTTCCTAAATTAGCCGCAAATATGCATGTGGATCACATTTGGGATTTGAACTCCATTAAAAAATTTGAAGGGGAGCACCTGTTGGGGAAAGGTAAAATGACGAAAGTGAAAGGTAATCAGGTTTATAATACATCT
Source organism: Picea mariana (assembly GCA_032191745.1). Lineage (NCBI taxonomy): Eukaryota > Viridiplantae > Streptophyta > Pinopsida > Pinales > Pinaceae > Picea > Picea mariana. Next base: position 13,095 of record JASDQU010884104.1, on the reverse strand, counting down.
AACTTTTCCTTTTTATGTGTATAGGACTTATTTAATTTTTATGCTTTCATCAATTATTGATATTTTATACCTTGCTAACTAACATATATTGGCGAATTATGATTTTCTGATACAGTTGGTCGAGAGTGGGATGCACTACATATATACATTGCAAACAATCTTGACTGGATGAAGGCATGAATTGATAGATGCATACAAAGTGAAGGTGGGTTATCATGGGAATGAGTGTCTACATTGGTTATAGAAGCTCATCGTAATGGAGATACCAATCTTATGCAACAGGAAAATGATTTAGCACATGGTTTGAAAGATAAACAGGCAAGCATGCTATTCATCTAATATAATTTCATTATGTTATTTCATAAATTATTAATGTTAGTGTCGATGTGTTTTTCCCATCCATACATTACAGGTTATGTGAAATATGTTTTATGTGTCTGGCATATTGCAGTTGAAACATCACAAGGCTATGTGGTGCAATGGTCATAAATTTTGCATCAAAAAGTTGGACAAAAAGAGGAAAACTTATGATTGTGGGATAACTGCGTTCTTCGAGGTCACTAATGTTTCCTATAGAAGTGACAGTCGTCCCGAAGTCTCTAAAACTCGATACTAAGGGTATTTGGAGGACATACTTGAGAGTGACTTTAAATCCTTCAAAATAGTTTTCTTTGACGTTAAATGGTACAGGCTACAAATGAATGAACGTGATCCTGATAGAACTATTATTCTACATGATAATGAATTTACCATGGTTAATACAAGGTCATTTGAGCCAGGAACATATCATTATGTTCTTCCAAGCCAATGTGAACAAGTCTTCTACTCAAAGGTTCCAGGTAAAGCAGGTTGGTCATTTTTTGTTAGGTATGATCTAAGAGGAAGGCCAATAAAGTATAATATTGTAGAGGAAGAAAATGATCTTGAAGAAGAAGATGATGCAGAGGAATAGGTAGTCGATGTAGCATATGTCTCAGATGAAGAGCCTGAAAGAGATGAACCAAATGTACTAGTAGGAGGCAATGCACATCTTAAGGATGATATCCATGATGAAGATATATTGCTTGGAAATGAGTACATTGATGATGATGCTAATACAATCAATCCTTACAACACCTTATATGAACCAGATGATATGGATGTTCAGTTGGACGAAGATGATCAACTAGAAGATTGATGAATGTATTGAAATGTTGAAATATTGTATATATAAGGTCATAAGAGAAGGGAAAGTGGGCGCAAGTGGCAAGGGCAATCTTAATTTGGAGACACTTTCTATTCATCCGAGTACACTACGTCAACCAAGGACAATACAAATCATGTAAAGGAGGTACGTATTATTTACTTATTATTTATTATGTTTCTTGTTCAAAAATTTCTAAAAGAATTACATATCTCAAACCACTACACATGACCTCTCGAATTGATCTCGTGCCTTAGAATGTAACAAGACTAGTTGATGTAGGAAAGAGTCTTTGTGATTATGAAGAGTGCACTATAACCTTTTTTGGAGGTTCTTTAATCGAAATGGAGAAAAGATTAGACTGATAGCAATATGGTAAGGCAAAAGGTTTGGTGTAGTACTCCATAGGATACAAAAATCCCTCTTTTTCGTTGATTTCCTGTGTATGCACTTGTGCCCAAGAGAGATGATCACCATAGATTATTTTAGGGGCTAAATTTCGCTCATGAGCTAATTTTCCATGGTTGTTCCAAAAATGAGATTCGCTATTTTAAAAATAATTCGCCCAAATTCTATAGGATAAAATTATTTTACCTCAAAAATTGCCAAAATTTTATAAAAACTATATAAAATAGTTAGAAATTTGAATATTTATACAAAAATATCGCCAATCATTTATAGTTGGCATATGAAGGATTAGTAAGATTCGCCAAGGTTTCTACATTTTAAAATAAATTTCCATACTTAAAATCATCCCTAATGTGCACTTCAACAGTACAAGTGTTGCTGAAATTATGAGATGACAAGTGACTGAGTGAGATCCACAATGGGGATCTCCTCCTATTTATAAAAGAATTGAAACAACAATAGGTGTGTCTATTAGCACAATAGGGTCAACCTCTTTAACTAGATAATATAATTAGTATTTTCACAATATTAATTATCTTTCACATGGTGGGGCTGACTTGTACCCTTCACAATTAGGATTACAACCAATCTTACTCTCAGACAATATAGCAAGGATCCAAACATCCTCTAGTGCTCAACCACTAGGGACACGTCCACCTGTGCTCACCCACAGGGATGTTTCACTCAACAAATTAACTCAACTGAGTCCACGGGAGTACCATCTGGAGAACCATCTCAAGCTGACTCAACTAAGTCCATAGGAGTACAAGGCATGAGACCATCTCAAGCCAACGCAACTCATTCTAGAGAAGTACAAGGTAGGAGACCACACGTCATCACAACTCAGTCCAGAGTCTGACGTACACCCATCATATTCGCACACCCAACAAATGGGCTCTCTCACATAGATCGTCTCAACTCAGTCTAGAGGAAAACAACCTAGAGAATGTCACACGATGTTGCAATCATCAACACATAGGACCAAAGAAGTTATCTAATCATGTTATTTGGGCAAGGGTTCCCTCAAACATGAAATATACATGAAGATATAGGATTTAATTGATGTTCAATGGACTGGGATGCTCCATCACCTCATCCATGTAGAAACAACTGTCCTTAACCCCACCTTTGCTTATTCATGTAATTTTGACTTCGATGGCAAGGTTATGGAAGGGTTCCTTATGTGTCTTCAAAATATGGTACCTGGTCAAGAAGCTTGCAAAATCATTAATCATGAGATGGAGTTGTATAGAAATGCCAACTGACTCTTTGGCTTCAACACTATTGTATAAGAAATTAATATTTTAATGTCAAGTAAACCATTGGAATTTATTAGTTTAATTACATGTTCTATTTGAAAGTTGAATTATGTTTCTTGATTTCCTATTTACTATTGTAATGAAATGTAATTTAAGTGTTTTTTCCTTATTTGTTGTAGATGTTTGGTAGAGAAATTATGATGCAAAAGAACCACTTTTATGAAAATATTCCACAAAGAATACAAGTTATTATTACCCTCTTATAGTGAAGGAGTTTGGAATTTACATTGGTTTATGTCCATTACAATCTTCCATTATGGGTGTGGCAGCTTGAGAAAATTCCTTATGTGGATGTTATTTCCTTGGAAAATATTAACATAATGTCTCAATGGAAGATGGAGTATGTTAGCACTCTATAATCTTCCCAAGGATGTGGAGGCAGTCATAGAGGCAACATCAAAACCACTTCGATTCTTGGATATAGCCCTCCAAGACATAGAGAGGGATATCTTTGTCTGATATAACTTTGTTGGAAATAAGATATTAGGCTAGTTATGAAAAACATGGGTTTGTTTATGGATTTTGAATTGGTTTGGTTGGGACATAAAAGGATCATTGGGAAAATGGAGTCAAAGGTGAAAGACGATTGAAAAAATAAATAACAGAGACTTATGTAACCAAGAAAGACAGACACATCAATGGATTCTTATAATTTGTAAGATGGAGAGAGGAAAAGATTAGGGGTCATTTCAAATACAAAGTAGAGATTATCTGAATTCTGCATTCAATCTTCAGAAAAAAACATAAAAATTGTCTTTAATCTAGATCAAGGTGTCCTCGAAAAATCCTGAGAATACTCTTCTTATAAACAATGAGAACAGAAAAACAATATGATAAACCAGGGATCAACAATTTACATCCGAAACACTTCACCACAGAAAATGACACAAGAATCTGGAAATAAAGTCTTTGTATTCACTCATAATAGTCAATTAAAGCCTGTGAGCACTTTTACATTTTTTTATCATCCCAAGTCCAACCCCAAATTTCTTCAAAGTCATAGGCTTTATGGCCTTTACATAATAGTTCAAGATCCTATGAAAATGGATCTGAAATACTCAAAATAGAATAAAATTAAAACTAGTATAATATGCAAAATCTAGTCTTGATTTAAGGGTCAAAGTATTATCAACTAAATATTCCACAATATCAACAGCTTTAGCCATATCTGATATCTTCAATAATTGTCAAAGTGATGACAAAGCACTTTGAAATCCTTCTTTGAAAATAAGCAATCTTTACCAAGAATTTTAAAAGTCACTTAACCTTTTTGCCATAATATCTGCATCAAAAACTTGAAAAGGATGATGATCTGAATCCCTTTAATCTTTATCTTTCATTTGGAACCCCTTCCACGTGATCTGGACACCAAAAAATTCGATCTGAGAAAAAATATGAGCATTTTTTCATCCTCTATGCTTTTGGTGGATTACAGGTGTAAAATAGAATAGTGTTAGCTACCGAAAGCAGAGATTTCGATAACTAACAACGCCTTGAGGAAAAGCGAATAAGCTGCCAAAAATTCTGAGTTTTCCACAACTGTTCAAAAATGCAAAAATGGATTTTCTTCGATCTACCTACTCTTTAGGATCTTCATTTAGGTTCTCAGCAACTTCTGCTAGAGATTTTAAATCAGGATGTGCTCTTGGCGTAGGATTTTTTAGCCTTAGTTTGATCCTTAAACATCTAACCATTTTAAGTAACTTACGATTCTCCTTGAGCAATTTCTTATTCCTCTTTTGTTCCTTTACATGCATTTTAGCTAACCTTTCAAAACAATCTCCTACTTCATTTGATGTGTTGCTTATAGTCTGGTTTTTGGATTTAATGACCCTCTCAAGTAACTTCATCTCTGATATCTCTTCTTTAAGCTTTTCAATCTTTGATGATTTTTTTACCTTGATGTGTTTGCTTGTTGATGTCTCAGGTAACTCCAAGGCTAGGACTTCAACTACACCTTCTTCTCTCTCCTCCATGGGGGTTTCAGACTCAGAGTCCGAGTATGGAAAATTCAAGATGTTTTTCTCAACAATGTTGCTTTGGAACTCCTTTCCCTGATCAAAATCAAGCTTCTTTTTTGCCTTCTTAGTCTTGGGTGAAGGGGTTGGTTGTTCTGTCTGCACTGGTGATAGGGCCCTTCTCTTTCTCTTACTTCTCTTTGGTGTAGATGACTTTTTTGTAGGTGTATTCCTACCCTTAGGCTGGATCTCTTTCTCGAATTCTCCCCAAAACAGGAGGTATTTCCATGTCCTCTCTCTTCTCTAGAGTTTCCCCGTCACTATAAGCTTGATGAGGCCATGATGGAACAACCTGTTGTTTATTTTCTCAGGTTTAGCTTGGACTGTTTGTGCCATCTTAGTGAGGATCCTATGAAGATAATGAGGCAAGTTTAGAGGGTTTTTTCCTGTGAAATGGTTGATAAGCCTAAAATGGTACAACATGACCCTGCCATACCTCCCTTCACACGTTATGTACACCTAAATAACCTTCACCAATTTCTACCATTTGTCTTCCAAGTAATTCCTGGGAACATCCTTCTGCCAAATAATGCTCTGGAACTCTCGCTTAAGGTAAGATCTAAATTCAATATCTTTAATGGAAGTGGTCTTGAACCACTTCTCACCCTCTCCTGACATTTTAGTAGCTGCAGCAACACTTGCCTCATCTAGCTTCATTTCCAGAGGACCTAATTTCACTTTGACACCATCAAAACTCTTGGCAAATGCCTCTGCAATTCCCTGATGATACCCCTGTAAATTTTCACAAAACCTGTAGCATCCTGCATCCTTAAACATTTGACAAACCTCTAGATGAGATTCCAGATAGGAAACATCTTGCAGCTCCCTCCTGAGCAATGCTCCTCCAGTAGTCATCTGTAAAAAAACTATTAATATCTTGAAAATATTGAAATCTGGGTTGATGGATGGGAGACCAGTGCTAAGAAAAAGGATAGAGGGAAAACGGTTGAGGGAAAAACATGAGATCAACAGATTTGTGGATGTATGAGTTTTTTAAAATAAACACTCAGCAAATAAGGAACCTGAGATCATGACGTTCATTTAGAACCGACTAAGACCGACCTTCATGTGAATTATTGCACGAAAAGGTAAGGGCGAATGAAATCATGATGGGGTTTTGGATTGATATCTTGGGGTTTAATGATTTTTTGAAACATCAATTGAAATCATAATAAACCGCCCAAGATTGTGACAAATGATCCTCATAGATGATTTTGGCAGCATATAAGATCATCATGAGATGTGCACTGATGGCGGTTTGAGAGTCTGATGGGACAACCTAACCATTGGAGAAATTCTGCATTTCGACAGCATAGAGCGCCTCATAAATGTTGTTTTTGCTACCGAAATTGACCTCTTTGGCAGCTTATAATACTTTGAAAAATAGCCCTTAGCTTCCGAAAGTGAAAATTTTGTATTTTTTCCTAATAAAGTACAGACTCATCACTCTTTGAAACGACAAGTTTAAAACTTAATTTGAAGACTTTTCCACTTGAAATTCAAAAAAAAAATTCATCTAATGACTATCCTATCACCTAAAGACATAAAAATCGGAAAATTTATTTGAGGAGATAATCAGGCCAGCAAGCCAGGAATTTCATCATGAAATCCACATAATATCTGAATCATCAGATTTCCTATCATTATAGGATACTAAAATAGGCTCCAATTGGGGATGGCAGCTCCAGAGGAGGTGTCAAGAATATCATATCTCCAGATTCGTAAATCAGTGCCTTATCCATTGGGTTGATCCCACAGCCTGTATCTTGATCTGTCTTGTACCTTGGTGACCAGAGATCAGCTAATTATCCATTCTGAACTTGATTGAGTTTTTGAAGTAAAGCAGAAAAAAACATAAACCACATACTTTCCCAGCAAACTTATTTTCATAGGGAAAATCTAATAAGAACTATGATCTGATGATCTTATTTATATACATACATCCTATTCTAATCTAAGGACGCTTGATCTTAATCAATATGAGATATCCAGTATAACCAGTCAAAGATTGGATCTGAAATCTGGGCTGCTTCACTGATTTTCACCAAACTCAGATGTAGATGTGATAATGATATGTGATAAGGATTTCTATCCTGATCTCTTTTACATGAGAATAGATCAATCTGAAGAACAACTAAACCGCTGAAAATGTATTGTGGCCTTTCCATGAAAAAATTCTCCATATAGATATCTATAGGGTCGAAATAGAACTGAGTTGTTTCTTGGCATTTGGAATCAATCCATTCCATCTCCTGACCTTTTTTTTCTTGTGAGGTCTTCAAGTCTTCAGACATTTCAAGATGTGTTTGTATTTCATCTGATGGGTTTTGCACAGATATTTCTGCTGAACCAGATAATGGGGAATACTTTCTGATCATATCCATATTATAAAAAATTTTTAATTCATTAGAAGTAAATGAAAACAGACTTTGAAAACACACCTCATCCAGAATATCGGCTATAGGGTCATAAAATGCTTCAGATAATGGTAGCACCGGCCCCACTGGTACTTCATGGTTTACACTGTGACTTTCAACTAGAATCTTACCAAAATTCCCTCTCAAAATTTGAAATGAATTAAAACATAGAGGCAATGAATTACAATGGATATGCTCATTACCTATTTCGGGCTTCATGATTTCATTTGAGGTTTGACTTTAAAAAAGGTTCAAAGGTTGCACCTCTGGATCAACTTTTGTATCTCCCCTGTTTTCCTCAACCGATACATTAGAACATTTCTCATTCTTTCTATTTACAACCTGTTTGTAATGTTCCCTTAGTAGTGAGGAAAAACAAAAGGGCAGACATTCTGCATTTCCTGGGAAATTTTTTGCATCATCTTCCATGCAATCTTGTTGGGTATGCGGAATTTGATTGTCATCTGTGCACTGTGATAACTGGGCTTCTTCTTCCCATGAATATAGTATTGACTGCTTTGACCAATCATCTTTGATCTCAACCATATAGTCGCCATTCTGTAGATCATATCTGAGCATGTTATCTATGTAGGGGAGGTCATAAAACATGCACATGATCTCTGAAGATTTTTCCACCACCACCTGATTTTTAACTTCCTCTTTGACTGTATTGTGAATTGATTACATGAAGAAATCCTTTGGTGGTTTAGGACACCGAGGCTGGGATGGAGGAATGATCCACGTTGACCATGTCAAGGATCAAAATTACCTAGGGTTTTTGTGTTTGTTCCATGAAATCAAGGTCTGTGATTACATTCAACTAATTTTGTTCCATGAAACTTGATGAGGAGCATAAGGAGAAAGAAGATGAATATTCAAGGGCTAGCTTAGAAGAAGAAGAGGATGAAATGAAAAAGTAACAAGCAGAGAAATATCAAAGGAAAAGAGAAGAAGTAGAAAATGAACTTGAGTTAGTAGAGAGCTAGAGAAAAACAGAAGGAAGTTGGAAGAAGAATAAAAAAAGTAAACAATAAGAGAATGAACAAACACTACTTCTTGTGAATTGAAATCCAATGGAGGTATGCCAGTTGGTCAAAGACATTCTTTCGATGATTTGAAGAAATGTGGTTACCAATTTCTTCCATGTATATTGGTTGGATAATCCGATGAACATATTTCCATGTATAGGATTTTTTGGCTCCGACTCAGTCAGCTCCCGCAATAGATGTTGGTAGTAGTCATGTTGCAAAGAGTACACCACAATGTCTAGCTAGCACAAGCCAACATATACTGGCTAGTCTATTCAACACTCCACCTATGATTGATCCCATTCATACTCAGACTAGGTCCACACCTATAGTTGGGGATCGTGAGCATGAAATACCCCTTCAGCCGGAGGTGGCAGAGCCACACACAGGAGCTGGTGGTAGTGGCAGTGATGACACTGTCAGTTCATTTCCTATATCATCATGCGTTGCCAACACAGGAACAATTTCATGCACTTTTTTGGTGAATGAGAAAGGAGTTCCAATAAATACATTAAAAATTCCAGGTGTTTTTAATTGTTTTAACCATCTGTTACTATATATCTGAAGCATATATCATCTTATATATTATTATTTTCTAATTAATGATCATTTATTTTTCCATGTAGGAAACAACTTGTTTTATAAACACTTGCATGACCATTCATTGGAAATTTTTGGTCCCACGTTACACACGAGATGGAATTCTCAGAGTATTCACCTCAAAAAAGAAATCTTGGACTACCTTGAACATATGTTTGGGGTAGATACCTTCGACAAAAGTGAGGTCTCCAAAGTGGTGGGCCTATATTTAAAATATATACATGACATGTATAGGGTTAACTTGCAAAAGAACCCTAGGTATGATCATCCATCTGTTATTTCTGAGAGGGAATGGAAGGCATTCATTGAGGATACAAAGGAGAAGAGATTGAGAAAAGAAGGAAGAAATTCACCTGGTCCAAGAAGGTAAATTACAATTTGAATTCAATACTTTTAGCTTTCTTTATTTTTAAATACAATTGCAGTATATAACATACTTGAAATTTTTCATAGGCTCCCTGACACTTCAAAAGCCACCAAGGCAAGGGTTGAGAAACATGGCCAACACAGACTAGGCCAAGGCGACTATTTGAAGTTATAGGCACAAATTGTAAGTAATCAAACATCTTAACAATATTATTAGCTATATCATCTTCCAAGTTTCTGGTAATTCATGGGGCAACCAATAATAAAAATCAATACTTTTATGCAATGTAGGGGGGACGATTTTGGTACCAAATCCACTACGAAAGATCTTCATCTTGGTTACAAGTATGGATACCAAGTTGTTATTGATCACCGAAAAATCTTGGGACAGTCGCCAAGATGTAGTGTGCATGAGATGGTATATTATAAAAATCTAACCACAATAACACGGTTTCATTACCTTTAAAATACATTCTCATTTGATATTGTCCAATAATTTTATATGTTTCTTTGTTATTTATAGCAAGGGAGCAACAATATTACCGAGCCCATCAATAGTACTGCAGAATAGTTTGTTGATAGTAGAGAGCAACCACAAGATGGTGCTTCTGTGCAACCCCATGAAAGTGATGTGCAACCTCCTGACAGTGTGGTGCAGCCTCCTGAAAGTGAGGTGCAACCTGATCCTAACATAACTGTCTTGGTGCAGCCCCATGATGTTGCTGCACATGAGAGCCACGATGGAAATATGGTTGTATATTAATCATATATAACTTAATAATTTCGTACTTATGAATTTTGTGATTCTATTTTTTCTTTTTACTAATTCAATTATGATTGTCTACTTATAAATTTTGTGGTTTTAGTGGTAGAGTTGCACAACATACATCGAGATACTCTAACAGAAGAGGAGCACAAGGCAGGTAAATTATTACATTCCAGTCGTATTTTTTCTTATTAATGAACTAAATCAATCGTATTCAATACCTTGCCCTATAAATTTAATATTTTTTGTTGTTGTAAGAGATGACCCGCATCTGGTGCCTCAATGCCGTGACTATGTGACAAGGAATGCAATGTGTGCGAGAATGAAAGGACAATCAACAATAGAAGAGCACGCAGTAAAAGAAGATGACACAAATATCAATGAAATACTTAGGAAATTAGCAGCAAGTCGTGAAAAGAAAAAAAAAAAACCTAGTACTGATGTATAATATTATAATACCGATCATTTATAATAAAAAAATATTCACATATGCCTGTCAATATTAAGGTCTTGCATACCTTTTTTTTTTCTTTGCCTTTCAATGAGTTCTTGATAAATTTACTTTTTTGTGACATTTTTTGAATATTTTTAATGCATATTATCTAGTAGATAGTGTTATTTTGCTTTGACTTTGACCATTTGACCCTTGGATTAGACTAGAAGGTATAAATCCCACATAAAAGTGTGGAAACACCCTTTGTATGAGGATGACACCCCCACATTATGATTTGAACTTTTCACAAAGAGATGACCCTTTATGTTGTTAGCTTATGATTGGTTAAGCCCCTCTTGTTGACTTGTATATTTTGGTCACCCTTATTATGGCTAGGTTCCCCCTCTTATGTGTTGGTCACAGCCTATCCTTGGCGCTGTCAGCCTGTATCTACCCCTCGACAGCCTTGCCATGGCTACCTTCATCCTATCGCAGCCTATCCTTGGCACTACCAACTTGTAGCTTCCCCTCGACAGCCTTCTCATGGCTTCGTTGACCCTACTGTAGCCTATCCTTGGCACTGTCATCTTGTATTTTCCCCTCTACAACCTTGTCATGGATTCCTTGACCCTGTCGTAGCCTATCCTTGGCGTTGTCAGCCTATACCTGCCCCTTGGCAGCCTTGACATTGGTGCAGCCTATCTTTGGCGCTGTCAACCTGTGGTTGCCCCTCGACATACTTGTTGTGGCTGAATTCACCCTGCCACAACCTATCCTTGGCACTGTCAACCTGTAGTTGCCCCTCGGTAGCCTTGTCATGGCTTCCTTGACCCTGTCACAGCCTATCCTTGGTGTTGTCAGCTTGTAGCCACCTCTCGACATCCTTGACACTGCCGCAACCTATCCTTGGCGCTGTCAGCCTGTAGCTACCCCTCAACAGCCTTGTCATGGCTACCTTGACCCTGCCACAACCTAACCTTGGTGCTGTCATCCTGTAGTTTCCCCTCAGCAGCCTTGTAGTGGCTGCCTTGACCCTGTTGCAGCCTATCCTTGGTGCTATCATCTTGTAGCTACCCCTCGGCCGCATTGACCCTGCCGCAGCATATTCTTGGCACTGTCAGCCTATAGCTACCCCTCGATAGCCTTGTCGTGGATTCCTTGACCCTGTCGCAGCCTAACCTTGGCACTGTCAACTTGACTCTGCCTCTTGTGACCTCTATTGTACCTCTGTGTTGTGTGGTGTGCCTCAAGGAAGGCTGTCGTGACCCTCCATAGTTTTCCTAATGTGTTAAGAGCAACGTGACCCAAAGTGGATGGTTACAAGGCAACGTTGGTCTCTGAGGGTTCTTTGATTGATTGAGGTCATCTTGTTTTTGGGGTCTGATGTGATTTGTTTTTCCTACTGGTCATCTCTCTCTCACTCGGTAAGGTCTGCCCTCAGGTAAGTGCTTGACACTTCTCCCTTTACTGAGTACATATATGGGGGTTTCCACACTTAGGTAAGTTTCTAACCCTATCTCTTTTACTATTGTTATTTATTATGTTCACTGTTCAATTTCATATTGAAGATCATTGAATTATTTTACAGCAGTACCTATCTTCATAGTATGTTCAGATTATGAATTGATATTTAATTGTTATCAATGGTTATCTTCTTGATGTGATCTGATTTTTTTTTATATATTTCTATTATCTTCTTTTTACCCTTATGTTTAGATTCGATCTGTAGTAAGCATATTGTGAGAAAAAATATTAAATTTCTATCTACTTCAGTTTTTACCCTAAATATATCAGTTAGATTAGGTATTGGGGAATTGAGAGTGATGTGAGGAGGTGGAGAGGCCATAAGAGATTCCACCTTCACGTGGCTAGCCCTATTTAGTAGAGAGTAAATTAGGAATTGGCTAATCTTGGACCAAACCTCTCTCGATCCACTAGAGCAACAACAAAGCCAATGTTGACTTCGTTGCTACTCCGTCAGATCGAGGGAGGTTTGTTGCAAGATTAGATGACTCCAATAAATTATTCTTGAAACCAAAAGGAGCCCATTCAGGAGTTATTTCTAGTTCTATAACTATCATGTTTGTAGTTTGTTATCAATGAGTAAGTCGATGTTTGAATCTAGGATGATGAGGGGCTACTCAAAAAAAAGGCTGATAAGGTGCTTGTAAGCATTGTCAAGGTATGTTCTGACATTCTCAATTTAGTGCATCTTAACGTATAGTAAATAATTGCAGTTGAATAATTTTTTTAAAATACATATTTTATTTAATATTCTAGATTGTCCAATGTAGCAATCTATTATCTTGAGTAGGAATATCATGGAGGTTAAATATGTCCATTGAATAATCTTGGATTTTGTTGTCTTTTCTAGGTTTGTCCTGATGGAAAAACTATTGAGCATGAAGAAACTCATGACATTGTAACTCGGAGGTGAAACTAGCACAAATAAGGGGTTTGGTCTAGAAGTTTTAATTATATATATGATGCATCATTGTTTTGAAGGGTGTATTTTTCTTTTATAATCTCCAAAGTAATGTTTCATAAATCGCATAGT
>JASDQU010884102.1:21498-33170 GCA_032191745.1 Picea mariana | reverse complement strand
CCTGCAAGCAATCCAGGAGTGACTTCCGACGCTAACACATTGTTAAACGAGGGTGATTAGGAAATCATGTGCATTGTCAAAGAAGTAGTTTGTCAAGCCTATGGTTGAAGAAGTGGGTTGTTAGACCCATGATCATTTCTCTCCAAGTGAGATATTTGTTTTGTTGAAGAGGTGGGTTGTCAAGCCCGTGAGCATTCTCTCCAAGTGAGAGAGTTGCTGAGAATTGTTCCCTAGTGTGTTGGGCATTATATACAAAGCTCTGAGACTTCTTGTCTAGCTTGTTATTGAATCCTTGGAAGGGAAGTGGGGCAATCGAAGGAATATTGAGCAAAGAAGGGGCACACTTCCTTGGGTGGGACAAGCATGTGGGGAACGAGAGATTGTAGGCTAGTGGCCACAGTGGAACCTTGGACTGAGAATTTTGTTAAATACCAGACCATAGCTTTGAATTAGGAACCCTTTTTCCTTGTGGAGTTTATGCCCTAGATCGGGGGTGACTTGTTGCTGAAAGATTATGAGCGATAGAGTCTATGGTTGGGAGGAACGTCTGAGTTACATGTGCAGTTGGTGACTTTTCATTAAAGATAAGTGTCTCTTATGAGATTATTCTAATGATTGTGTGCTTGCTGTGTAATTTTTGTTATGGGTTAGTTTCTTGTATGAAATTGCATATGCACAATGTGGTTAATTCAGTGCAATCTTACTACTTATATGCGTTCCTTTTTCCTATAAACTGTGACATATGTGGGTGTGACAATTATAAGTGTTTCCTTCTAGCTAAATGTATGGTTAATCTATATAATATTGTTTCCTTTCATGATATGGTTAAGTGATAAATTATGTGGTATGAATAGAAGATATCGAGGTGGGGTATAATTTGTCATGTGTGCAGTGAAGCTGCCCACACGCACCAAGGTGATAGAATCCACATGCAACATCCTATTGATGGTGTGCAGTAGTATTATGTACAACATAACTATGCACACAACCGTATATTGGTGCTCTGAAGGATTATGTGCACAATATATTTTTGTCGCTTATTCCACTGCTATGATTATATTAAAAGAATTTTACTTGTTGAAAGAGACCTGGCTTGGGTCTGGGCATAGTTCCTTAATATTGTGCACAAATAATTTAATACTAGTCATAACATGGTGTGTTGTAAGTGGTATCCACGCACTAATATGTTGAAGTGGCACTATCCAACACTGAGTTTGGACGTTACAGATTGATGTGAGAACAACAAAATTTGAGGTTTGTAGTGACATGACCCAGCCTGGGAGGCTGGGGAAGTTACATCCACAATTTTCATCAAACACGCTAGTTCACCCAAACTAAACCATATTTCACTCAAACTTTCACCATGTCTCCCATCATCCTATATTCTTCAGAAGACGACTTTCACCTTGACATTGGAACCAATAGTTCCTCAGGTACTAACATAGGTTCACACTAATAGATTCATATTTGAACACCTATTACTTCTCAAGAACCAAATGATTCACACGATTATCAGAACTAATGTTTTATGTCTATTGCCATATCTTATTTTATCACTAATTTAATACACTAATAATGATTGTGTTTGTGGCAGATTCAAATATGTCGCCTCACAAGAAACTTGCAAGCAAAGTACACGTGATAGAATCTTCTGGAAATGGAAGTCGGCATGACAAAGAACCTGATGCCCCAAGGTCAATCTATGATGATACTACATGACTCTTAGAGAAAGGGGGAAATTCATTTAAACGGGGTGAATTTTTATGGATGTTCAAGAAGAAAAAATCCCATGTGGAAGTTGAAGATCAGGATGAGCTCAAAATATTCAATAACATATGGAGGCCAGGATTGCACAGGGTGGTGGCTCATGCAACAATTTTCGCTTGTGCATACACAATCTCATGGATCCTCAATCACATAGCCCTTGACAACTATTATATACTTAATGCTAAGGGACAACCCATAGCTTCATTTCAAGCAAATGACATAGCCAAGTATTACCATTTGGAAAAGGGAACTTGATCACTGGATGATGAACTCATTAGCAAGTTCCCACACAAGGAGAAGGATCTATTCAATATCCAGTACAAGCTAGATAAAATGTTCAAGCTCAAACCATCTGGTGAATATCTGACCACTTTACTAAGAACAGTATTAATGCATTGTGGCCTTGTTATGTAGGCTTTATGGGGAACAATATTCTTCTAAATTCATTTTGTCCCTTATGCCACTGTTATATTACCTTTTTGATGAAGGATTGTCATTTGATTAGGCCGACATCCTATCAACAACCCTATCATAGTCCATCACAGGCGTCAAGGAGACCACTCTCGACTGATTCCCAAGATTTCACGTGTCTTCTTATCTGTTGGATATTATGTGCGTGCATCATCAATATCCCAAAATGAGTTGGGCCTGGCATCCAATCGATCTGTCTATGTATATTTACTACAAAGTTTTATGGGAGCACAAATACAGGATGAAGTAAAACATGATTCACAATCACTTCTTATCACCTCTCTATGAGCTCATATTCAACGCACCAACTCTATGTATGACCGATAAAGCATTGGCAATAAGTTCAAAGATTGGATACTAGTACCTCATGGAGCACATAACTTACATAAGCATATAGGGAGCTACCAAAGCTCCACATTTTCTCCCGATATTTTTTCCTGAAATATTAATGCTTCAGGAGATCGCATATCAAACTATGATCCATGGAGTCGGGGCATCATTATATCGAGACAAGAAGGCTATCTGGCCCACGATGTCATTGTGGGTCAGAACATGCTCATTCGGAAGCATTAAGCAATCCTAAGTAGAAGTGGGCATGTTTTTATCATTCCACTTCTGAGAAGAAAGGTTCTAGAGACATTATTCAAGGAAAGAATTCAAGGAACATTGCATAAAGTACAAACACTTGTGGGAATACACTTCAGCCACCTGGGAGGAAGAATAAGTTCACTATGGTGCTCAGACATATGATGAATTTATTTCCATGAGGTAGGGAAAACCTATAAGAAGGATCGATGATGAAGAGAAAGCCTGGGAAGAAGAATGGAAAAGAGACAAAGAAGAGGTGACAACAAAATCATGTTTTGCAACAACATCCACACATTATGGATCGATAGAGGAGGAAGAAACAATGACAAAAAAGAAAAGAAGGAAGAAAGAAAAGTTCCAGAAAAAGAAAGAAGATGTTGTCGAAAAAAAAAGAAAGATAGAAGAGGCCAAGGCTAAAGCAGAAGTTGATGCACCAGCAGTAGCAGCAGAAGCAGAAGCAAAAGGCAGTGATGGAGAAAGCCTCAGCTGAAAAGGAGATAGCACAAGAAGCAACAACAGAAAAAATAGCATCAGATGAAGCTGCAACTAAGGCAGTTGAAGAAGAGAAATGAAAAATGGATTAAGAGGCTCTAAACAATGACACCTCACCTATGGAAACTGACATCTTGGAAACATCAACGGAAGTTCCTAGCAGTCATCTTCAATTCGGTGGAATGGAGTTGGGGCTTCGCATACCCTACAAACCCAGCAAAATGGCGAACTTGAAGAAGTTCAAATTTGAGAGAGCCATGGGAAGAATTGTGAAACAATGGGTCAAGAAGGTCCAATCACTAGTGCCAACCCAATATTAGTCCTCATAGAGACCATAGTGGCAGAAGAGGTTAGTAAGGACCCACTCTTCATAACATTCATTGGCACTTCCTTCACCACATCAATAGAGAGGAACCGCAAGAATGTATTCCTCCAAAATGAAGGAAAGGATGTCAGGATTAGAGAAATGGAGGAACAACTCATGCATGCAATAAAAGATGAGGGCATTCAAAGAGAAATCAAAGAATGTGCTGAAAAATTAAGGAGGCAGCCCAAGACTATTACAGATATGTATTCCCATATTCATGTCTTCCAACAGCGGTCAATTGAAATAATAGATCAAAATAATCAGCTGCAAGTAAAAAATGTCCAGTTTTCCATCATCTGGGAGGGATTATATGATATAAAAAGGTGGATTGTCGAGAACGTGAATGCTCCAGTCGAGCTTCTCTACCCCTCAGAAGTAGAAATAAGAATCGAATATGCTTCCCTTGATCGATGCCAACAAGTGGGTTAAAGAGCAAAAAAGGAAACGACAAGCTCACTTGCAATCTATGCTCAACTCTACAAAGCCTCACAAGTCTTAGCACATAAGGGTCTCATTCCTCCCATTGTGGAGCTTGGGAAAACCATTGCAATGGAATAGATCCTTGAATAAATCAAACAGAATATAAATCAGATAAGGGAGAGAGCTAAAGTAGCCATGAAGGTAACAATTGAGGCAATGGAAGAAACACCTCGTTCAATTGTCAAATGTTTAGACAATGATTCAAGCATTCATGTCCACTCTAACAAGAGACATGAAGACTATTACTGATCATTCAACCTCCCATATAGCCACCCTAGAGGAAATTTTGTATCACAGGATCATATCACTCGATGGGTAGTACCAGGTTTGGGAAGCATACATGAAGGGCAAGAACCCGTGAATAAGACAAAATAGAAAATTTGAATTTGTCAACAACTATATTCTATTTTTTCTTTTTCCAACTTCCATTAGATTCATCCTTATTATTACACATGTCAATAGCCATTGAGGGGGAAGCTAAAAGGTTTCATAATTGCTTCTTGTGGAATTCAAGAAGACATTTTCAACAGTTACTAGAATTTCTATAAGGAAGAGGCCCATTTTGAAAGGGCTCTTCTAGCATTCTACATTCGCTAAACTATTTTGTTAACTAAAATTGAGAAGCCCTCAGAGCCAATTTTTTTGGAGAGAAGAACTCTTTTAACTGGTGGTTGTTGTAAACTATTTTTAGCTAACTATGTATTGTTTACATGTGCTATAAGATGTCTTTTTTCTTATAGATCTCTCTTATGCAAATTGAATTATTATTGCAACTCTGCTTATTCTTTCTCATGTTTTTCCTTGAGATAAAGAGTTTCTTATGTATGTAATTGCATGACTTAGACTAATCTGGTTATGTATCTGCATAGATGTGTTGTCTAACCTTGTTTCTTCATAACAACTATTTGGGTGAAGTTATTTGCAAGGATTATTTTCATTTACAGTCGCTCAATTGATTACTTTAAATGCTCCTAGATAGGGTAGGTTAGTTTAGATTTATTTATGCACTTAGTTAGAATGCATTTGCATTTTTATTTGTATTCACCAACCATCCAATCACCCATCATAACTAATAATGGTAGTCGTCCCAGAATCCGGATGGGTCTCCTAAACCAAACAATTCATAGTCTAATTAGAACCATGTACCGGGGAGTACCCCTTATTGTTGAAGGGAAATTCTACCCCACCAACACCAAGTTATATCTTGTGTTTATTTGTGGATGGTGTGTGAGTATTTATTTATATTTCTATATTTTTCACTTTCCATCTATTTCATACATTTTAAGCAGAACACCAATAATTAAATAATTTGAGATCTAAAGGAAATCAACCTTCACAATAAATATTTTAGTATTTTATTGGATTTGTTGTGACGAACTGTCCAATGGAATATCCATGATAGTTTATAGATCATTTTTTTTCAAAGATGACAGTTGTAATGAACGAACACTAAATAATTTCATTGTCTTTGAGCCAACCTATCACCCTTCTTTGGATGTATCTTCTTGAACATGTCAAAATTACGACCATGACTAGAAGCACTAAAAGTTTGGCTCAAAAGATGGATAGTAGGTTTCCACAAATCAAGAGTTGAACCGCCAAAGTCCTCACACCATGGACTCATAGTATATTGTAGAAATCAATATTGATGAAAATGGATAATACTTGAGAAGAAATTAATTAAAGTGTATGTGGATGAGACTGTCGTCGTTTTGGTGAAATAGGTTCAAACCTCGACATGCATAGAACCCTGGAAATTAATTTGTTGACTATGTTTGATGGTGTTTCATATGAAACATTCATTAAAAAAAATAAAAGAGCATAGATGAACAATCTCACAATGAAAATTAAATTATAAGGCAAAGAAAGCTACCTAGTAAGACACTCTTTCATTCCTAGGTTTCTAAATCACAACTAAATAAAGCATCCACATTCCTATATTTTTTATCTACTATGGAAAGAATAGTGTACCCTCACATCTAAGAACCTCCTCTTAATGTGTTAGAAGATACCTTCCATGATCATTGAATCAATGAAGGATTCATTAGAAAAAATGGTTAGGTTGGGTCAGTACTTGACTACATGCAAAGGCCTATTTAGTTAAAGCTACCAATATGTTGGTTGAATGCGAAGGCCTATTTAGTTAAATATACCATTGGGTCTTCCCTAAAGTAGGGGGTTGGGGGTGAATTAACAAAAATATAGTCAATGCACATTTCTCATATTTATTTTTATAATTTCATTTTTCCTTGCTCTTTATACAATGGTTGTTAATCAAATGTCAAAAATAGTTATGGGCTTGAAATAAGCCATCCAATACATTTATGGATATGCATCAACATTTCTACAGTAAAATATGTTATCTACAATACAATTGAGTATGAAATAATACTTAACTTAATAACCATAATCCTATCTCCCAATGGGTATCAAAATATAGCATCATCTACTACTGAAAAACACCAAGTTTCTAAAAACAGAAATTGTGAAAAATCGACAAATCAAGAATCTGAAAGTGCCCATTTGATTTTCCTCCATCCCCTATGCATGCTTCAAAATCCACATGTGAATCTAATGCATTGGGAAAACTACTAAAAATAGAATTTTGGAAGACTTAATTGAAAACCATGTCCTATCACCAGTAGTTATATATAGCAATTAATATAAAATTAGTCTAATTCATTCCCTAATGATAATTTTTTTATTGTGATCACTCTACTCGTAAAAGTCTCAAACATGTTTTGAGACATCATGTCATTGTTTCATAAATAAAATGAATAGTAAAAGTCTCAAACATAATGTAAGCCACCATGCCTATTATTTCCTTGGGATTAAGAGGAGCTTCAATAAGATGTTCATGATGTTCTTTCAAAGAAACCCATTGTAGAATGTGCAATTCCAAATCTCCTCCATGTCATCTCAATTTCTAACAATACCATTCTTAATCTGATATTTCAATGTAAGGATACCTTTTTTTTATAATTGATCTTAATCACTCAAATAAGAATCTTTGAGTTCAATGCAAACAACTCAATGGTTTCATATCAACAAACAATAATGAGAAACACTACCCTTAGAACATCAAACCCTATAGATCAGACCTTAACCACTTTGTTAGACATGTTATCGCACAATCTGTAGATTGGGAAAACCCCAACCAAAACCATGAAAGTGAGACACAATTAGGAAAAACCATCACTGTCACCTCAATAAATGTATCCCTCATTTTAGTGAAGGACAAGTCCCTCACAAGGGAGGCTTCTTGGGTGACCCTAGGGGGATTGCAATGGGAGAAGGGAATATGTTGAAGGGTACCCCTATGGGTTCAAGGTCAAATATGATAAAGAGACTCGGAAAAGAGTCTTGTGAGATGGTAAATGGTTTCCAAGTGTTGCGTACCTGCAAAACAATGTTAGACATGCCCAAACAAGAAAATATTTGAAGATACATGCCTCAAAACCAGTGGGGAATCAGCAAGAAACCTTGTTGTCCCAAAATTGCAGCAGTATGGAAACATATATCAGTATTAAATAAGTTATAACATATGCAAATTAAACTATCAAAATTAAGTATGTGATGTTGGAAAATTAGACTAAAAATGAGTAGACAATCCTCCAATATTTGAACCAAGAATTTAACAGTAAGAGAGGGTTGTAAATGAGAGTTATTAGAAAGTATTTGTAACTTCCCTATGGGTATAGAAAACTTCTGCTACAACAGAAAATTCTATCCATTAAAATCAACAAGTAAACCACCCAAAAAATAGCTTATAACCAATAGAACAATTACCAGGGATTACAAGTAAATTTCAGCGGTAGAAAAGTGAGTAAAGAGTAAGAAAAAGATGAGTTTGTTACAGCCCTATTGGTTGTAGCTTAATGTTTATTACAACATATCAATCCCTTGGTAAATAAATACTCCCTTAGGTCACAAGAAGGATTATAACATATGGAAATTAGATCCAAACTTAAACAATTCAATCTTCTTGAAATCATGTTTACCAATGCTTGAATATTCAATCTCCAATGCAAATAGACTAGTGCCTTATCCATTGGGTTAATGGAGTCTCTTGTTTATGAGCTAGGATTTGTTACTCCTATAGGGGTGTAAGACTTTTTACTCCCTAGAGTAAACAATCCTTAGCAAGGTAAATCTACAAGGGTGTAAGCATTTTTACTCCTTATAGCAACCTTTTAAATAGCCTTTTCAATGACAATAAAAGAGAGGTCCTTGATGGAAGGTGTACGCTTTTATACTCCTCCAAGGGTTTGATAGGACATCCTTGAAAATAAGAAGAAACACATAAAATTGCATGAAGTCCTTACCTAATCCAAGATATAACATGAAAATCCCTTACTTATCAAAGATATTCCACAAACATTGCCAAGAAAAAACATCCAAGAGATAGTGCTAGCCTTTATTCACCAATAGACAAGTATTCCATCCAAAGTTCACCAAAGAAGAGAGATAACAAATTTCCCAACTAGGGAGAAAATTTCAGCCAAGAGTCTTATGTAATTTTCAAGTGATGATAAAATGAGAGTGAGATTATCTTTTTTTATACAAGGTCATCTAACCCTAATTTTTCCACATAAAAAGTCAACAACAAATGAAAAGGAGGTCGACCTCCTCTATTTTCTTTTATAACTTACAAAATATGAAAATACATAAAATAAATCCCTTATAAGGGTGACGACATGCCCTAAAGGGTGACATTAGGCCTCAAAATTGAGATGTTGAGCCTCTATATGCAAGTCGTTGGGCCTCATCCTGTACCTTCAAGGTTTTCAAAAATTCTTCTCTCACAGAAGAAATATTTCACATTTCCACCAGGGGTACTGACATATTCATCTTTCCCATCATACTTGGTACATATGTATTAAAGCAAATCTCCTCATCTGTTAATGCAGGCTATGGGAGTAAGTCACTAACTGGAGGTGGAGGAGGTGGACGCACTTCCTTTGTTTCTAGAGGTGGAGGAGGTGGAGGCACTTCCTTTGTTGCTTGAGGTGGAGGGACTGAAACTTCTTTTGTGGCTTGAGGTGGTGGATTTGGCGCTTTGTTTCTTCTTGAATATGTCAAGATTTCCCTTTTTCTGAGTGTGTCCTTCAAGCATTCATCCATTTGGTTTGGCACTTTCAATCGATATCATCTAGCTCCCCTTTTCCTAATTTCCTCAAGATGTTCTTATGTAATATCCATGTACTCATCATCCTGGAGGGAAAAAATTGTATCAATGAAGTTCAACCTATCCATAGATCTTGAATCTTATTCTTCCCTTTGTCTTGGGCATTCATCTTATGAATGAGGCTCTTCGCAAGGAAAACACCATGATGATCCCTCTATGTTAACCATTCCAATGGGATTTAAAATGTTAGGAGCGCCCTTTGCCTCTTATCGTGGCTTTGTTTTCCAACCTATGTTTTCCCTTTGTTGCCTAATAAACGAAGGTCTTGGGGTAGAATGATGCCTCTCCAAGTTTGTCAACATGTTCATGATATGAGTTTGACTCTAGATAAACTGAGCATTCATTTGATCAAACTTTTGAGCCAAGAGTGTGACTAGATCCTATAAATTGTTGGTTGAAGTCTTTGTCTTTTCTTTTTTTATAGTGCGAGGGAACTGAAAAGGTTCAATATTTGAACTGATAAGATGACCTTCAATCTGCGCACTATACTCTTCATCCTTCGCCAAAGTGTCAGGCATATTTTCCTTCAGGATAAAACCAAATTGAACTTTAAAGGAATTCAAGTAGAGAAGGCGAACAACTGCTTCTGGTGGGCATAAGTCCTATGGGATATGACTATGCAAGTTGTCAAATCTAGCATCAAATTCCTTCAATATTTCGTTCTCTTTTTTCTTTTTAATTTGGCTTAATTGTGTCAATAACATTATGTTGTCCTTCTTTGTTGTCCATCTTCCTTTGAAAAACTTAGCAAAATCTTCATAGGATGCCAAGTGATCATTGGGAAAGCCTTTATACCACTTTTTGTCATCTTCATCAAGAGACATAGCTAGTAGCTTCATCACAACATCTTCATGTTCTATCGATTATCTTCCATGGCCACACCAATGGAGTCAAGATGCTCTTATGGTGTAACAATGTTGTTCCTCGTGAAATTTGGAAACTATTTGTGGGACTCTTTGGGAATGGTATTGGGAAACCCAAGGATGGTGGCCATATTTAATGGCTTGTAAAGGCTTCCAACCCAATAATTAACCATTGGAGTGATGGGAATAATACCTTGGAACAAGGTTTTGACAACGAGAGAACTATGAGGAAGTCTTCTTTCGTAGACCTCGGAATACTTAAACCTTCCTAGGGTAAGTGTCTTTTGGGAAGATGGGTTCTCAATATGTGGAGTCACCAGATGAAATTCAAGACAAGTTCATCAAAAGTGAAAAGGTAACTTTCCTCAAATGGAGTCTCCATGCAAGATATGGATACAAGATTTGGGATAGATTTCCAAGTGTCGTTATGGGATTGGAAAAGATTCAAAATCCTCCCCGGAAACGACACCAAAAATGTTATCGCACAATATGTAGTTTGGTAAAATCCCAACACAACCCACAGCTGTGTGACACAACTGGGAACAATTATCATTTTCATCTCAATAGATGTCCCCCTCGTTTTAGTGAAGGGTGAATCCAACACAAGGGAGGCTTCTTGGGTGACCCTAGGGAATTGCAATGGGAGAAGGGAAGATGTTGAAGGTTACCCCTATGGTTCAAGGTAAAATATGAGAAAGAGGCTCGAAAAAAAGTATTTTGAGATGGTAAATGGTTGCCAAGTGTTTCGTACTTGCGAAAAAATGTTAGACACACCCGGACAAGACAATATTCAAAGATACAAGCCTCAAAACCAGTGGGGAATATACAAGAAACCTTATTGTCCCAAAATTGCAGTAGAATGGAAATATATATCAGTAGTAAATAAGTTATAACGATTAAAAATTAAACTATCAAAATGAAGTATGTGATGTTGGAAAATTAGACTAAAAATGAGTAGACAATCCTCCAATGTTTGAACCAAGACTTTGATAGTAAGAGAGGGATGTAAATGAGAGTTATCATCAAGTATTTATAATCACCTTGTGGCTATATAAAATTTATTCAACAAAAAAAAATTCTAGACATTAAAATCAACAAGTAAACCACCCAAAAAATAGCTTATAACCAATAGAACAATTACCAAGGCTTACAAGTAAATTTCAGTTGTAGAAAAGTGAGTAAAGAGTAAGAGAAATATGAATTTGTTGCAACCCTATTGGTTGTAGATTAATGCTTATTACATAAGTTCAATCACTTGGTAAATCAATACGCCATTAGGGATAATAAGGCTTATAACATATGGAAATTAGATCCAAACTTAAACAATTCAATCTCCTTGAATTCGTGTTTACCAATGCATGAATATTCAATCTCCAATGCAAATAGACTAATTCCTTATCTATTGTGTTAATGGAGTCTCTTGTTTATGAGCTAGGGTTTGTTACTCCTCTAGGGG
>JASDQU010884102.1:1784-12553 GCA_032191745.1 Picea mariana | reverse complement strand
CATGCATTAATTTAGATAGATTTGAAAGGAAGTCAGTGTCCATGATAAGCATTTTTCTGTCTAGGGTTAAGGTCAAGCTCTAGGGGTCGATCTACTTGTCCGCAGGCAGATTTTCCTACAACAATAGTGGTTAATTGACCCATGATTTGATTATGCACCTGGACAAATTGAGCACTCATCTGATCTATCTTTTGAGTCAAGAGGGAAATTGGATCAAGAGCACTGCTACTGGAATCCCTAGTCTTTGTCTTTGCCTTGGCATGAGGATACTGACAAGGATCAACCTTTGAGTCAAGGAGGTTCTCTTCAATTTTTGCACTGTACTCTTTGGCTTGTGGCAAGGTGGTGGACTTCTTGTCCTTCATAATTAAACAAAATTTCCCATCGAATGCATTCATGTAAAGGAGACAAACAATTTGTAGTTGTAGGGTGTAGATTTGTCAGGATTTGACTGTACAATATGTCAAACATGTTGTCGAATTCATTCACCATTTCATTCTCTATATTCTTTATCTCATTAAACTATGCTACAAGCATTCCATTTTCTTTCTTAGTTGTCCATCTGTTCTTGAATAACTTGGAAAAGTATTCATAAGATGCTATGTGATTTTCATGTAAGCCTCTGAACCACCTCTGAGCATTTTCAGTTAATGACGAGGCTAGTAGCTTCATTGCCACATCCTCATGTTCCACTTCTGCATTTTCCATGTCTCATCCCATGGCATATAGATGATCTACAACGATGACCACATTATTTCCTGGAAACTTTGGAAACCATTTATGAGACTCTTTTTGCATGGTATTGGGATTTCTGGGAATGGTGGCCATGTTCAAGGGATTGTAGAGATCTTTTTCCCAAGGGTGATCCATTGGATCAAGGGGAAGGATACCTTGGAAAAGGGTTTTGACAACAAGAGACTTGAGAGGAGGCCTTCTTTGACAAACCTTATAAGGTTTAAATCTCCCTGGGGGAAAAGTCTTAAGGGAAGACGAATTCTAGGAAGGTGGAGTCACCAAATGAGCTTCAAGAAGAACGCATCAAAGGTGGAAGGGGAACATCATTCAAGTAGAGTCGCCAGACAAGTTAGGGTTAAGGGCATTGGGATGATATATTTTAAAAGTGTTGTTAGGGTACAAAAGAAGATTCAAAATCCTCCCCAACAATGGTGCCAAAATGTTATCATGTAAACTACAGATTGGGCAAAGCCCGACCCAAACCATAAGATGATGACAAATAGGAGAATACCTACCTACTGTCACCTAAGATAGGTACTCTAGTCACTTTAGAGGTGAAGTAATCACCTCTAGGAGGGAATCCCATGTGATCCTAGGTGGGAAATGAGATGGAAAATGATACTTTGAATGGATGCCCCTATAGGTCAAGTTTCTAAATTGAAAGTAGCTTGGAAATGAGTCTCGATAATGGCCAATGGTTTCCAATAAGTTTGAGTACCTATGGATGATGATGGTACCAACCCGAGACACAAGAAACACCAAGTATACAAGCTACATGTTAAGGTACAACAAAATTAAGCTTGTTGTCCCTATTAGCAGAAGTCAACAAAGATATATATCAACTAATAAATTATTATTAGAGCTGCTAAACAAGATGCTAAAAGTATAACAAATGATGCAAGAGATAAGCTAGTAAACACAAGTATGACTCAAGTATGAAAGCATAGAATTTAGCATCAATGTAAGGCTGTTATAGACAAGTATTGCAGAGATGTATTTGCAGCCTTATGGCTGTAGCAAACAAGTTGTTACAACAGAAAAATCAGCCACCAAAAATCACAAGTAATCCACCAAAAAAATGCACTGAGACTAGTAGATTGTAGGGGTAAATTATTAGCAAATTATGACGGTTGAATTGTGAGTTATTCAAAGATTTGTTTAGGGTTTGTTGCAGCTCTAGTGGCTGTAGCTTAAATGTTAAAATGGACGAAAGAATTTCTAAGAGAAACAAGATGCCTTAAGGGTTCAAGGATGCCTTAAGCACATAGAATAATTTACAATTTAGACAATATCAAAATCTCATGTTTTCATGTTTACCAATGAAAAGATTTATTTATCCAATGCAATTAAGATTAGTGTCTTTAACTATTGGGCTAAGGAGTCAATTAAAAAAGATCTAGGAATGATATCTCTTTGGGGGTGTAAACCCTTTTACTCCCCAAGGCAAGAAAAACTAGCTAGGAAGTACTAGGAGGGTGTAAGCCCTTTTACTTCTCCTAGTAAAACCTTATGCAACAATTATTCCAAGACAAAAATGGTGGGCTTAGTGGGGTTGTATTCCCTTATACTCCCCAAAAAGTCTAGAAAAATTAAACTTGTAACCAAGAAAAGAATCAATACAAGATAGATTCCTCACCTAGTCCAAGAATTAACAAGATAAACCTCTTCTTTACCAAGATTAATCCACCACAATGCAAAAGAATAGCTCCAAGACAGATAGCACACTACTTATTCCAACAATAGGAAATACAAACCATAGAAAAATCACAAGAGAGAGAGATTTCCCAAATAGGGTGCAAATTTCAGCTAGAAGACTTCTCACAATGGGAGAGTCATGACCAAATGAGATATAAATGATCTCTATTTGTACAAATCCTACTATAAGTGTTTGTCCACTTAAAATTAGGGTAAACCAAAAAGTAAGGTGACAAAACCCCTTACTTTTCCCCTTTACAATATAAAATTCAAATTTAACCCTAAAATGCACATAAGAAACCCTAAAGAAGAATGATGTCAGCCCTTTAGGGCAACGTTTTAGCACTTTTGCAAGTTGTTGGAGTGGAAAGTGAAATTCGTTGGGCCCTCTAGGGCCTTCCTCTCATGCACTAGGAATTTCTCCTCCAAGTCAAACCCTCATCCATCAAAATGTGCCAAGTGTCAAATCAACCAACACCATCACCCCAACCCTTTCCCTAGGGTGACGTCAACCTCCTCAAAAGCGATGTTTTAGCCTCAAGAGAAAATCATTGGGCCATCAAAGGGATGGGTTAGATCCTCCAAGGTGTCTCCTCATGCCTCCAAAGGCTGTCATCATCGTCCAATGTGTGGGCCATGGCATCCAACCTGTGGGCTTCAAGCCCTAAGGAATCCCAAGGTAGGCTTGTTCTTCCAAATCTATCCACCAACTGGGTCCTGCAAAGACAATGAATACGCCCTCCAAGGATCTCAAGTCAAATACATCATGATAAGTAAATAAAATCAATAAAAGATCCATCCAAGCATGTACATCCAAACTACCTCGTCAAAATAAACAAGTGCTCAAAGACCCTATGCAATTTTCCAAGTTTGGGTATGCGAGGGTTGACAAAGCGACCTATTGGGTGAATCGTGCCTCAAGTTTAGGAGTGTTTCCCAAGAGGACCTTTCTCTAATTCATGTGGATGAAGTGAGATAGACGAGGGATAGAATCTTTGGCATGGGGTTCATGACATGCAAAGGATTGTAGTGTCTCATTTATGGGTGCCTTTGTAGAGGGTGTGTTGCACCTTCGTTTTCAATGCAACCTTTTTTCAAGCCAATTTATTTCCTTTTATTATTTTAAGATGTTTTCAGGTTGAAGCCAAGGTGGGGCTTCTACCTAAGCATGAAAAATAATTCACACCTTGACTCTATCCTAGTCACATCATGATTCCCCAAGTTGAAAACATGTATGGGGCCTCTACCTAAGCATGAAAAATAGTTCCCACACATGCTCCACCTTGGTTTGCATTTTGTATTAGTTATTTTTCACGGGTCCCATCAGTTTCTTATGAGAGACATTTCATTGTCCTCGAGATCCCTGGGTGAGCATCTAGAAGTTTCATGACTGGATTTTATCATTTTTCACCTACAAGCCTTTGGGCCCTTAGCCCCTTCTTCCCATGAAATGAGGGACAATCCCTTCTTGGGTTAGTACACTCGAAAACCCCAAAAGGTAAGGAGATGAGGGGATGAAGCATAGAAAGTGACAAGTATGGTCAAGAATGGCACACTGACTCATCAAGAGGACCTCCTAGTAGAAAAACTATCTCTAAGGGTGACCCACTTATACTAGGGTGGAATGTCAACTGCTAAAGTGAAATAGGGAAAATAGCATAATGTCTAAGCAAATGTTACATAATCAAAATAAGTTATAGATACAACAAACTCAAATGCCTCAAATATTGAAATGACACTTACTATGATACTTGGCTTGTACCTCATGGAGCAAGACCCAATGTATTTCAAAATCCAGTTGATGTGGTCGATACCGTCGTGATGAACCTAGAATTGTGGTGGCGAGGTGGGTCTCTATCTATGCAAGTGGACACTACTGATCAATCTGTCTCTCAGTAATCCATGTCTGCAACCTGAGGGCCTCGAGACATGATCTCCTTATTTATCCCTAGGAGTTGGGGATAACAATAACAAATCCACTAATGGAGTTGAGATGCCTTCAAAGAAGTTCCCAACAGCTCCGTCGATGGGTCTTTTCCTCTAAAATTGAATAAGTGCTTTATCAATTGTTTGCGTGGGCGACCAGGGTTCTACATGGATGGGTCGATGGCTTAGCCTCCAAGATAGTGGTATTAGCCTAGGAATAACCCGAGTTAGAATCGATCTGAGATATTTCTCGAGTCTGGAAATGTTTCAAGGTTAGGGCGAGTTCGATCTAAGTGAGACCTGTTTCATACTCCATTGAAAGAATAAATTACAATGAGGTTTGGATGTAACTTGACGAGCAGTGGATCGATTTGATGGCACGGGTTAGAGAATTAGTGTGGGGGATCCTTACCTAGACCGATCATCTAGTTAAGGTGAGGGTATAGGTGGAGCCTGATAGATAGGGTACAAGAAGCATGGTATGGTTAGGTTTAGGTTTCACGGGAAGACGAAGGGAAGGTAGGCTAGGGGAGGTGTAAGGAGTTAAATGGTAGATTTGTTGATGAAGGTTTGGTGGGGAAACCCTAACCCTAACAATCAACAAACATAAAAAAATGAAGAAGCAAGGAGATAAGTTGTTTGTGCCTACCTAAGAACTAGCGATATGTGGATGGTGAAAGGGGATGTGGAGGTTGGTTGGCCGAGAGGTCACTTCTTATGCACATGAAAACTTCTTCTTTTTTCAGTAATGAACAATAACATGCAGAGTGAGGGATGATAGGCCACAGGTGCCTTTTATAAATTTTCACTAGGTGCATGATTCGAGACATCGGAGGTGTTGATAGCAAGTGCGTCGGTGCTAGACGTGGAGAACCTGCGAAAGAGTTTTTAACTCCTTCAGTGAAAGGTTTTGCACACCAACAACATTGATGGGAACTTCTTTGGTATGTATAAGAGAATATAATGGAAAGTCTGTTGGTGGCTTTCTTCACATTTTGACTAACTTGCGAATAAATTATCTAGTGAATGACAGATATATAGAAGATGTTTTGTTATATTTTTATTAGTTTCGTTAACATTAGATTTACCATGGCATTTTTATATTCTTTTAACATTCAATAATCATATATTGATTTTCTTAGAGAGAATCTTTCCAATATTCCAATACAATCATGAACAAGCTCTATTCACAAGAGCAAACCAATAATGAATAAACCTTGATAATGAATACTTATCTTCTTCTTGTCAAAACATAGCGAGGGTAGAAAACTGAGAAACAACACAAAAATGGTGCAATATAAGAGCATCACTAGAGTAAGATAGCGCACCATAGAATTGGCACAACTAGTAACTACAACTGCAACTGTAACTGCAGCTAGCACGAAGCAACTGGGAAACACCACATAACCTTAGCGCAACTTCTATAGAGGTAGCACATAAGAGATATCACTAAGAACCACCAAGAATATCCTTCCCCAAGTGAGGCACATTCTCCAAGAGAACCAAAGACCAGAAATAAAAAAACTGTTGCAGATGTAGATGCAATTTCCTAGTTCGAATCGTGGATGTATAAATGAATTGAGCCAGAATTATATTTATACTAATCTGGGTGCCTTTGTAGGGCTGACTTCTTAATCTGGGTCTTTCTTATTTCTGTTGGCTGACTTCTCTTCTTGAAAATTCTATTTTCAGTTTATTATTATTTCTTGTGGGCTGAATTCTCTTCTGTGGTCTTCTATTTTACTTTATTCTTTTTCGGGGTGTTCTTCAATTGTTCAATGGTCTTCCTTTGACTTCTTGGAATCTTCTTCTTCTCTAAGAAAATTTTTCCGGGAGGAAAATACCTCCCATAGCTACCAAAACATCAACACTCCCTCTTAGCTAGGGAGGTATCTTTCCACGATGTCTTCATCCAGCAGTCCACTGACTACTCTTGTAATCATCTAGTAGCACACAAATACTACCATGCCATCAGTATCTCAAATCTTCTGCCATAGTCTCCACGACTATGCTACAATCAACCAGTAGCACACAACTATTCATATTTTCCAATAGTACACAACTACTTCCGTAGTCCAGTAGTATACAACGATTGCCATAGTCCTATTGATTGTGTTGCGATCAAATAGTAGCACACAACTACTCCCAAGTGGTCTGCTAATCTCCATGGAAATCAGGTAGTAGCACACATCTACTACAATTCCATCTAATGGGACGAAACTGCTATCAAGTCATAGTAGTACACAACTACTGTCATAGTGGTACACAACTGCTATCCAGTGGTACACAACCACTGCCAGTGGTACACAACCACTGCTATAGTAGTACACAACTATTGTCCAGTGATAAACAATCACCGTAGTAGTACTCAAATACTGTCCAATGATACACAATCACCGCTAATGGTACACAACCATTGTAATAGTACACAATTACTGTCTAGTGATACAAAATCACCACCAGTGGTACACAACCACCGTAATAGCACACAACGAATGTCCAGTGACACACAATCACCGCCAGTGGTACACAACAACTGTAGAAGCACACAACTATTGTCTAGTGACACACAATCACCGACAGTGGTACACAACCACCATAGTAGCACACAACTACTATCCAATGGCACATAGTCACCGCCAATGGTACACAACCACCGTAGTAGCACATAGCTATTGTCCAATGACACATAGTCACCACCATAGTCTTCAAGACTACACTGTGATGTTTCTCCTCTCCCAATATTCTTATTCACACCTAACCACCTAGCATGGAATAGGAAATACTAGTATCTGACAATGCATTACCCCCTTAGTCACTTCACATGACTGATCTAGGGAACCCTTGGCCAGAGGGGTTAACTGGATGGATGAGAAATAACACAATTTCCTCTCAACAAAGGTGGGCATTCTGCATCATACCAAGCTTGTCTCTGAAGTACTCATACTTCACTCTAGATAGAGGCCTTGTGAGAATGTCCGTTATCTACTCATATATGGATATGTATCAGAGCTCCACAACTCCTCCCTGCACTATGTCTCAGAAGTAATGGTATTTGATTTCTATATGCTTCACACAACTTTAATTATCACAATATATAAAAATTGTCTCCAACTCTAGATCAAATAACCCTGCAAGTAGCTTCCGATGCCACACTACTTCATAGATTGCAACATTTGCTACTAATACTCTGACTCTGCTGCACTGAGTGCCACTGACATTTGAAGCAACATCTTGATGTGATTTTCCGGTCCATTGCACTCCTTGCCCAATAAAAGTCTATATAACCCTACAGCTTCACATCTCCATTCAAGACATATCTCAAACCATATCCAACTATACCATGTAGGTACCTCAACACATGTTTTGCTACCATCCAATGTACATGTCTAGGCTCAACCATGTACTGACTCAAGGTGTTCATTGCAAAATATATGTCCAGCCTGGTGTTAACCAGGTACATCAAGGATCCGAACAACTGTCTGTACATCGTGGGATCCACCAAATATGAAGATGAATCACTCAAGAGCTTCAGATTCGTCATCATAGGTATGGCCATGGAATTGCAGTTCATCATCCTGAATCTTTGCAGGATCTCAACAATATATTTTCCTTGGCTAAGGAAAATCTCATCTAGCCTTTGCCACACCTCCAATCCCATCAAATCCAGATCCTTCATTTCAAACTCTAAAGTGAGTTCCCTCTTGCACCCATCTATAAGCTTCTCATCCCCTGTAAAAAACAGGTCATCCACATATAGAATCAATGGGAAACCATCCCCAAGCTCATCAAATAACTATATGATCTGGCATATCATGCCCTGGGTGCCTTATTAAGCTTGTACAAAGCTTCCTTCAATCTGCAGACATGAGACTCCTTCTCATGTATCTTTTTGGCTTTTGTATGCACACTTCTCCTGCGCTACTGGAGAAAGTGTCTCATCATAATCTTCTCCCTCTTTCTAGGAGAATCCTCTAGCCACAAATATTTACTTTTACTTGTCTATGCTGCCATCTACAACATGCTTGATCTTTTATATTCACTTGGAAGTCACCACTGAATTCCCTTATGGTCTCGGAACCAAGGAAAAAATCCATATCCTAGTTCTTTTGATTGGCTTCCTCCTCTGTCACTAAAATAAGGGAATCCTCCCAAGAGGTCTCATATCTCCTTGAAGCCTCTGAAGCTTCGATATAGCCTCCTCAACTCATGGTACCTATCTGTCAATCCTAGAAGACATCTCTCTCTCCCATATGAATCTTAGGAGGAATACTTTCCAAATGAAAGTCTCTAATCCATTGACTCTCTCTGAGATCATGCTTACTCTGAATTTTCATGCTCCCTTTGAAGCTTGACTCCCTCTAAGTCTATATAATATTTAGATCCATCTTCTCCCTCTACATGTGTTGACATCCTATAAAGTTTAATCTCCTATTAATTTTCATGAGGAGGTTTCTCCTACCTACTGGATCCTAAGGGATAACTCCCTATGAACTCTAGCTCCTTTTGAGCTAGTACTTGGTGGGGCCTCTTGCCTCACCACTGATGGATCCATCTGCTCCTCCTCATGATATGGATCATCAATGCCATATATCTATATCCCCTTTGCACCCTACAAAGTATCATGGGACCATGTTGGTCTCTTCTTGGTCACTGCAACTATTCTGGGTAGGCCCTTCTGTCTCTACTGACTCTTCCCGATGATCTGAAGAGTGATCAAATGAACTAGAGGGATTTGTAAGGTTATCTTCAGAACCTTCTGCTCAATGTCTCAGCTAGATACCATCTAATATGTTGCCTCCTGCAATCATCATTATAGCTCTCTCTCAGAACTATCACCTGTGACCTACTCGGAACAAGAGAAACAATAATTGAAAATGCCAGACAAGAATAATACTCTTATAATAAGAATAAAAACAAGAATAGGAACAATCATCACAATAGCTTCTTCTTAGAGCTATCACTTGTGACCTTCCTGAAACAAGAGCCAAAACAAAAAATACAAAAATAATAAATAAGAACAACACTCTTCCAATGTTATGACCAATCATTCCTCCATGGTAACCTGCCTGAAACAAGAAACGATAACAACATCTCCATGGTAACCTCCATGGCATTTACAAGATGACCTGCCTGAAACAAGGTCAAAAACCAAGAAAATCTCCCATAGGAGATCAATTCATCTTGTAAATAGGTGAATTATTAATAATGAACAATGAGATTTTACTTAATGATCATCATACCAACAATATTCAAGTGTTACTAAAAATTTGATAGCAATAGCAGTAATAGAACTCTAAAGACTGTTATTCTAGTTACAACGCTTACTTAGGTTGCAACAATATAAAATATCAAACCTGATATGAAAACCTGGAAT
The DNA here is from genome assembly GCA_032191745.1 of Picea mariana. Classification (NCBI taxonomy): domain Eukaryota; kingdom Viridiplantae; phylum Streptophyta; class Pinopsida; order Pinales; family Pinaceae; genus Picea; species Picea mariana. The sequence goes on along the minus strand of JASDQU010884102.1, from coordinate 2,820 downwards.
CTATTTGTTGTTGTCCCATTTGAGTTGTTCTATATTGTAGCATACATCATCATTGTTGCCTCCAACTCTTGGGCTTCCTCTGAGTGCACTAGATCTAAGATCCCTTTGGATCTATTGTCACTGCTTGGATAAATGTCCTTTTTCCAAGTGTACGTCTCTTTCAAACACCCTCATCTTATATATAAGTACACCATCCAACTTTGTCTTCTAATCTGATACATTACATCAATAAGAAAAAGTTATAAATATTAATCAGAAGGTTCAATGTCTAGGAATATGTCAACAAGCCTAAAACCCTAAAAAAATCAATTTTGAGCGAAAGTCAATTTGAGAAGTGCAGTAAGTGTGCTAGAGTAGAGCGAGTTTATTAGTGATGGAGTTTTTCCCAATCGATTTTATAATAATTTCTCAATGAGCTTGACAAAGAAAACTATGCAACAACAAATTACATGTGCAGCGATAAATTTCAAAAATGTGGCAAATCTCATGATCTTCCTTCCAACGATTAGACTGTTCTAAAGGAAACCTGCTTTGATACCATGTTATATTTTTATTAGTTTCATTAACATTAGATTTACAATAGAATTTTTATCTTCTTTTAACATTCAATAATAATATATCAAAATATATAAGCAGCAGATAAACAAGCACATGAAGACACAAATATTTATCCTGGGAAAACCCTAAACTCGGGGGAAAAAAACCCAACCAACTTTTCTTAGAGAGAATCTTTCTAATACTCTAATACAACCATGAAAAGGCTATATTCACAAGAGCCAACCAATAATGAAGAAACCTTGATAACAAATACTTATCTTCTTCTTATCAAACCCTAGTGAGGCTAGACAACTGAGTAGCACCACAGAACTGGTGCAAGATAGGCATATCATTATAGCAAGATAGCGCACCACAAAACTGACACAACTGGTAACTGCAACTACAACCATAACTGCAACTAGCATGAAGCAACTGGGCAACACCACATAACCTTAGCGCAACTCCTCTAGAGGTAACACACAAGCGAGATTAATGTAGC
>JASDQU010884101.1:0-33875 GCA_032191745.1 Picea mariana | reverse complement strand
CCGGCAAACTTCAAAAGTTTGATCTTCTGCAATTCTCGCGTGATGTCTTCAGGTGGAAATTCTCCCCTTGAGTTCCTTGATGCTTCTGGATTACCTGTCCCAGACGGTGGGAGTTCCACTTCAGTTCTTGCTGGTTGGCGCCCCTTTAAAGTATTGTTAATGGCTTCCAACGAGCGTAGTATGAGGGCTAGTTCAGGCGATGGTGGTGGTGGTGTTGGTGGTGTTGTTGGTGTGCGTGGCGTCGGTGGTGATCGTGACGACGCTCCCCTGCCTCGACCCTTTCGAGTCCTGACCATCTTGTATGACTTAACCTGCATCACCCCAAAATTATCAAGGTGAGTTCCAGGACGTTTCAAATTGGTGCTACTTAAACTTAGAAACAGGGTTGGGCGTAAGTTTTCTTTACTTGTCTGTAAACAAACATTACTCCATCAGGGGAATTGGCTAGGTTTGGGTTAGGATGAAGCATCTAAGCTTGGTTAACATCGAACTTTAAGGTAGATTAACCTTACACTAAATAAAATAATTAATTTTAAAATTATTATTACACTAATTTAACTCAATTTATCTTTACTTTAAATTTAAACTAACTTAATTTTATTTATATATAAATTACTTATACTAAATTATTTAATTTATTTCATATTATTTTTAACACTTTATATTATATATATATAAGAATTGAACGTATACCCAAGGGTTCGGGCATGCATGGGTTCCACGTGCTCGTCTGGCTTTCATAAGCTCCCTCGTATCTAACCCCCAATTTCTACACCTGTCAACCTCTCAACTCTCTACGCATTCTTCCTCTGTCCCACTTTCTCATCCACTGGGACTTTCCTCACGTCAGTCTCCGTCCACCACAGATCTGCCTCTACTCTTCTCAGAGGTTTCCATAATCTCCCTTGCCATGGCTCACATCCACAACGTTGTTCTGAGCACTTTACCAGTTCGTTTTGCAGAAACAGAGTATATTGATATGGCCCCTGATAAGATCCGGGACCTGGAGTCCAGTCTCCTTGAATTGTTGGGAACCAATCCCTTGTCTGTACATTTTACGGAGCTCGCCCTTAGCTATAGTAAGAGGTACGATTCAGTCTTCATGTTTTGCACAGTTTCAGTACCTTCATGAAGAACGCGGGGTTATTCGTATCAAGAAATTGCATAAACCGTGCTTACGCGGTGGTAATGAATGGTGATTTCTTCTTTTGAAACAAAATGATTTGCTTATAATTCCATCCCTGCACGGATTTTGGGTATTTTGCTTTCAATTTATCTCGTTTATCTTTATAAATTTATTCGTCTGTGCATATGCATGTAGTTAGCTGCGCATACATTGCCTTTCGTTTTGCTCACGGCCCTTGCTCCTAACTATGAAATTTCCCCACTTAAATTTCGGATTTCGGGGTTTCCTTATGCCCGATGCCAAGAGTTTCCTGTCCTTACGGACTCCCGATCTCCGATATGCCGATGCGCTCCCTTCTAGCTTTATCCCTCCCTTAGGCTATGCTTTGGTCCATGTGACCCTGTCCTATGTGACCGTAGTCCTATTCCTTGTCGGGATTCAGAGTTTTGCGACTTTTGCTGTCACGAACCTCTGTCCTCACAGATTCCCGATTACCGATTCTCCGATATGGCACTTTATGTGCTAACCCTCCAGGCTAGACATCCCCCTCATATGACCGTCATCACATGTGACCCCGGCCCTATCCTTCATCGAAGTTTCGGGGTTCCAAATGTCGAACCTCACAAGTCCTTAGGACTCGCGATTTTTCGATCCCCGATATGTTCCTAGCGCATTAGCCCCTTAAGCTATGCTCGTGATCCACACAACCTCGCCTTGTGACCACAGCCTTATCCCTTATCGGGATTTCGGATATCGCGTTATCGATTTGCATGAATCCCGTGGGCACGGGATTCCTGATTTCCCGATAGGGCCAAACGCCGATGGTTCTCAATGATTGCCACCTGTCCCACAGATGGACGGCTCCGATTGTATCGGGATTTCCTCTATAGATTTCCCGACCTCTTTCTCATAGAGTCCCCGACTCTTCCCGGATGATGAACACCTGTTCTCCACTTTGACTTTGGTGGTCCCACAACGCTTACGTCATTGTCGGGATATCGCGGATCGCGATTCCCAGCGACAAGGTTTCCTTGTCTTCGAAAACCCCGATTTCCTGATCCCCAACTCTGCGGAATATCTTGACACGTGTCCCTGTTGTTTGAATGGCTCCGATCCTATCGAAAAATCGTGAATCGCGATTCCAACATGCACGAGTTCCACACTCCTGAAATCTCCGATGGGTAAAATCCTGATTCCTCCCAGAACGCTGATGCGTGTCCTGCCGATATCAACTGCTAGGATCCGTTCTCGGGATTTCGAGAATCACAAGGTCTCAATTCTATGACTTAACAAAACTCCGACTCTGATGACTGACCTCCTGTCAGGCTCTCCTGGGTGGCGCTGGATTGCTGGCACACGTCCCTCCAATGAACGACCCCGATTACGTCAGGATTTCTCCTCCAATGTATCCCTTGAGGACTTGACTCCCTCGCAACTTCCTGCAGATCTAACGGTTGTTGGGTATCCGCCCGAGATCTGACGGCTCAGATCCGTTCTCCCGCGTAATAAACAACTTTCCTGGCCAGGTTAAAATTTATGTTGGCCTTTTGTTCTTTGAGATTTTTACGTTATTTAAAACTTCACTGAGGCTAATACAGGCAAGTAGTTTATACTGTTCTTGCGCGATACAAGTCTTCTAAATTTCTTTTGCCCGACTGCGCATTGGCAATTCCTCATTTAGGTAAGTTCGAGGTGAAGTAGGCCTTTTCAAGGTCTTGCAACAGTCCTTTTGCATTTTATTTAGTATACTTCGTGTAGTTATTAATTCTTACCAACTTCAAGCCTTAGACAGAAGTTTCCCTCAACATTTTCATCGATTTCGGGCGTCTATTTTACCCGAAACTTCATTGACAAGTATTGCTCAAAATAAAATTAAGTTATCATCTCTGTTTTTCGTGCTCAATAGCTTTGTTCAGGCTGTTTTAAGGATAGTCATTTTGTGGGAAGTGATCCTTCCAACTATCCGGTTTGTTGCCACTATTTTAAAGGCATTCCTTCGAATGTTCAGACTAAAACTGTAGTGACCATACATGATCGAGTTACAGGATATTGCCCAAAGTAATTACTTGTGATATACATGAGACCATTTACTTGGATAATATAGGGGTGCTATCCTAAGTATATTCTCTGATACTATATCAGTCATATCGGGTCAAACTGAACGTGTTTTGTTTGTAGTTTTAGCGTAGCTGGAGTTAACACTCGGGGTTTTGGCCCGTAGGCCCAGATTTCGAACTAAGACGCTCTAATACCATATGTAACAACCTAAAATTTCTAAACATCATTAAGTTTCATAAACCTTTTATTTCGTAAAATGAAACAATAACTTCCTAACATAATATGGATTTTTCATAACAACAACTTCAGTAACTTAGATTTATCAATAAATACTGATTTCATGGCAGAAAGAAATAAATACATAACTTAACAAAGTACCTAGTCCTGATGCTAATTTCCGTTGCCTATGTGCCTTGCTGCTGCCTTCCTGCTTCCTGCTACTAGATCAACCCTGCCACAAACAGGAAAATAACTGCCCAAAACTACTGTCCTCCCTGCCAACTAGGAAAACTACCTAGCTCCAGGATATCTACGGATATCCTGGCCCCTGTGCCCAAAACCTCCAACAACTCGGTGCCTCCCCTGATCAAAAGCCACAGTCAGAAACTCTGTGCTCAGAGCAAGTCCAGAAATCCTCCGAAAAATCTCGCCTCCGTCGAATCCCCCTCCCGACAATCTTCTCCCCTCCCTTATTCCTCCTTTGCCGACTCATGCAGTTACTCCTCCAACCACCCTCTGTGTAGGTCCCATACCCCTCCTTTAATGTTTTATCTTCTCAGGATTCATAGCTCTCCCCTCTTGCATACACAACCATTTTATATCATTTCTCAGTGATTTCTTAAGATTTATTTCTCAGGTCATTAAATTTGATCTGTAGTTAAAGTATTACTTAGCTAACCATAATTATTTTCTTTAATTCATTTTACTTTGTAATCTTTAAGCATTCATCAAATTAGGGGCGTTACAATGTGCATCTCTTCATGCTCTATAGGGAGGACATACTCAGACTTACAATTAGAGAAACTACAAAACATCGACTCAGAGTGAGCTCGATAACACCAACAATTCACAGGTTCACAAGCTAACTAGCTAACAATTAGCCAACCAAAAACCCCACAACAACCCTCTTTATGTTGTTGTTGCTTCCTTTTATATCCTTCTTGGCTCTGGCGCTCTGTCTCTTTCAGTTCTTCTCCACTTGTTCCTCTAGATGCCAGTCTCGCATGCTTTTTTCACCTATCTGCATTCCACATAGCCTTTCTAGAATCAGAGTGATCTTAACTATCTTGCCAACTCATCTTCTTTCTGCTCCACATTTCCTTGTGCTACTGGTAGTAATCATTCAGGGAGATTTCTTGAAGATTCTTTTCTTGATTTTGGCAAGCATTTGTTGCCTTATTTATTTATGGCGTGCATCAAAAAACTCAGAAAGACGCACATTGAAAGAACTCGAACTCGTGCACAAATAAAAAAACTTGATCCAACATGTATTAAAAAAACTTCCTTTGGTGCATGTGCCTCCTGCTACCCCTTGCACAACTACTTGAGTGCATGCAAAACTAGAATGGGTGCACACAATTTTGTTTGTGTGCACGCATGATTTTTACCCAAAATATTGGGTGCCAACAGGCCCCCGCCACTATTACTTGTATCATCCTCGAGCCAACTACCTCAGGTAATGACTGATGCCATGGACGAAACTATGGTCTTGAGTTCCTGCATGAACTCCTTGAATTTTCACTCAAGTTCAATATTGGTGACTTGGAGTTTGTGGGTGATTTGAACAACCACATCGACATCAGTTGTTGCGGCCTAGGGAACTGTCAGATCCATCATGTTATTGTAATGGAAGGAATCAAGGGGTGGCAAAGGCATGTCCACTCCCAATAGTTCATTCAAAACCTATAGGGGGCCTCTTGAGCACCATGGCAAGGAGCAATAATATCCAACTATAATGAAATTCTTTCCCAGAGTCTTGGGCATCTAAACGATCATTAATGAACTCATTCATTATATACCGAGCCCAGACCATATGGATGCCTACTAGGTATCACTCAGTTGCGATGACCACCCCGAATGGACACTCCTCCTTTGTACAATTGCATAGGATTTTACAGGAAATCAATTGAGTAGCAAATCTAACCGGTTGGGCATTAGTTTATAAAATTAATACCCCATGTGTTCCCCATTGTGTATTGTATTTCTCATAGAATTCATGTTGGGCGACATCTTTATTGGTTAAATCTTTGTATGTCTCTTCTCCATGTAGGGGTAAACTAGTAACCCATCAGATTGTTGCTTCATCAACCTGATATTTCCCTCCCAGCCACAGATACCCACCATGTAGGAAAGTAAGTAAAAAGCGAACACAAATGGTCATCGTCCCATTATTCCCAAAGCGAAGGTAATCAACCAAAGACTGGATGTCAACTTGTCAAAGCAGTTTGGTCCAATCTTGTGTGAGCACTAACTATTGAAAATCTTCACCGCAAACTATTATGTAATATTCTAGCTAAAAAAAATTCTAATTTTTTCTTGGTTGATGAGGTTTAGACAAATGGTCAAATAGTTTGCATATTAAGTATTCTTCTACACTGTACAAATAAATCTAATTATATTATTCCTAACAAAGGAAACACCATATAGAATTCAAACATTGGTTGCAATCAATCTTATTAACTAGTTGAAATACATAGTGGGATCCACAACAAAAATATACAAGAAAGAGGAACCTGGTGTATATTAATTATGTAGGTGAAGTTTGATCAGATTGGGAATAGAACAAGCTTGGAGATGATAAGAAGATTGCAGTACTCCCAAATGCAGGCCAATAGGATCACATACACATAAGTCGGCTCAACAAACAATTTCCATGAAATCAAAATTTCTGGAACAAGTCTTGTAGGTGTCCAAGAAGTGAAACGACCTCTGAAAAACAGTAGTTGACCCTCTAAATAGCAACAAATACCTCACAATGCAGTTTTGATTCAATAACTCACCTCAGGTATGAACTTTCCCCACTAGTAAAGAGATAGTGAAGTTGCCTCCAAGTACAGAATCACCCCAAAGTAGAAATCAAACAGGAGATTGACCCAACAAGATGGCAACTCATCCCTAGCCACAATACACTTTGTTTCCACAGTGAAACTTGTCCCAAACAATAGAGGAACCAATACAATATACAGACTACTTCGTTCATTGCATAAAAATTGACCTCACAGTCTTACTTTGACCTCCACATAGAGGTATTTTTCCCCCAACAATTAGAACTCGACCTCAAAAGAAAAAACTTGACCCCTACAATATATTTTGGTCTTTCACAAGGCAAATCGACCCCCTTTCTTGGGTAAACTCACCCCTATAGTAAATATAACAACCACCAAATAAAATACTCAGTCGCCTCTCTGAAACTCAGAAATGTGTGAAGATAAACCTAATCTTTAAAGATCAATCTGCTAGCAATAAAATCAATGAAGAAATTTGAAGTGATCTCTTCCCAAAACTAGCTAGGGTGTATTGTTCCAACACCAAAACCAATAATCACATGAAGGGTTTCCAAAAACCCTAGTCTCTTCTCAAGATCTCTCCAAAAGTATTTTCTTAAATGAGAAAAAATGCATGAATGAGGAGAGACTCCTTAGTTTCCCCTTTTAATTCCCTCTTGAGTATTTTCTCGCTCACGTCTTTTAATTTTATTTTATTAAAGTCACTTTAGGGTTTCTCCACTTTGTAACTTAAAAGTGACTTTGCATTAGCCTAAGACCCAAGTCCCATTTTTTTTTTCCATTTTAACTTTATAAAGTTTCCTAGGAGAATCATGTTCCCTGTATCTTTTTCCAGCTTATCCTACGGGAACTTATTAGGCTAGTGGAATTTTCCCTTATGACCCCTAAGCGGATGGGTACATTACAGTCCTCCTCACCTGTTGAATGTAGGCTGAATCAGAAAGAAAGGCTATTTTTGGAAGAGAATCATGCAAGAGGAAAGAGACAGCTGGAAGGAAAAGAAGAACACGCACATCCATGGAAGACCTAACGACGCTAGGGTTAGGGTTTTTGTAATACATTGTAATGGTTGGTGAGACGAATATAAATATAAGAGATAGATACATAGAGAAAGGAGGGGCACAAGAGAGAGAAGAGGAAGAGAGAGGTGAGATATACGAAGAAAGGAATAGAACTGTAAGGACAGTACAAGTTACTAGGGATCTATAAAGGGCATGAGTGAATCGGTCCCAAGGGTTAGATCGCATGCTGAGGAGCCTGGTGCTATCTAGTCAGCCTCGCAAGGATCGAGGAGCCTATGGGAACAAATAAGAACTAAGATTGTAACCATCTGTGGCATGGAGATTTACAAACTATTATAAAATCCTTAGATCCAGATCTTTGTGGATGTATCCCAGGAGGGGGTGAACCACGGTAATACTGTGTTATGGGACTGAATGAATGTGTTTTTGCATCTAATTAGTTGATGAATTTTGAATGAATGAAGTATCTAAGTAAATCCGATGTACCACATGCATCCATAGAATGAATGTTATATTAGATGTTAAATGAACTGAATAAAGGTTAGGGTGTAGATCTCGCTCAGTCTTAGGTTGCAAACACATGAGTATTGCAGCCACCCATATATCTATCTTGAGTGAGACTGCGCAGTACACTCAGTGTATTGCGTTGCCTTCTGGGTGACTAGAGGGGCCGATATTATTTAAGGGATTTTTTTGGGAAGCTTCTTAGTTATGAACCGGGGTCAATCTGTAATGGTAAATATATAAAAGGGAATGAAAACCAACAAATGGTTTTGTTGTTGGCTGATTGGAAGGCAATGGGATTGAGCATATGATATCTACAGAAGACATGTCAAAAGAAGACGATATTGGACGACAAGAAGGTGAGAGAATGCGAAGATAAAAGGGGATGTTGAGACCGTGGAATCCCACGAAGGCAGGGAGCGAAAGCTGGCTGAAGACAAAGGAGCTAGAGTTTGTGCAGAAGGATAACAAAAACACAAAGTTAACTAATAACATCGCGCAAGTATCTGGACAAGTACGTATTTACCAACTTGCATGAAGTATTTTTCTATGATTTCCCACACATATTGCAAGAGTGGATCAAAAGCTTGAAATACAACCATATGACGAATTGGATAAGACAGATAGAGTGGAATCTAAAAGAGATCGTGCAGCTACAACGCGTTGATAATAAGTTTACGTGTGCCGTATATTTCTAGTTAGATAGCATTGTTGTCGGATTTATCACGGAGTTTGCAGTAGATACAACAACGTTGTATAGTGTAGTTGAACAAGAATTCTTGAAAGGACCTTGAGGTAGGTATATCATATCATTATATACTTCCATTAATATATTTCTATATAAAAAAGGTGTAATGAAAATGGAGTCAGACGGCTAAACTTACTTGCGTGCATGAGGGAAGAGAGGAAGCACTGACAGGAAAAAGAGAAATGGAAGGAGAAGGGGATAAAGGAAAAAAGGAGGAGGCCTTAGACCCAATTATGATGGACGAAGACCAGATCAAGCAGATCATGGTGACAACTGGAAGGACGCGCAGTGGAGTACCCTACCAATACAAGGTGAACACCAAGAAGAGAGTTGTATCTACGAGGGAAGGCTTGGAAAGTGATGAAGAGGAGGTAGAGGATCTCCTGGCTATGGAGCAAATTGAAAATATCCTACGTGAGACATATGAGAGGAACACGAGAGGTCCAAGACCGTAAGTAGAAGGAAATAATCCTATCCATATCAGTGTCTTTGTGGAACCCATAAACCCATGTGCAACTAATACACTAAGAAAAACACCATCGTTTAGACAACCGAATTTCAGGAGAAGACAGGAGGAAGTACATCTACATAGGGAACAACAAATGGGGGAGCCAGTTCAAGAAGTAGTAGTCAAATATCTACACCATTGGAAGGTACTAGTTCAACATTTAAGATGGCGGTACATGACCCAACCACCAGGTTACCATAATTCAAAGGAGAAGCGTCGAAGGACCCAGAGAAGCACATGTTTATCTGTGAAAATATTTGGGAAGCAAAACAGATCACAGACGAGGACACTAAACTTGCAGAGTTAGCTATCACATTAAGAGATCGCTCACTAGATTGGTATATGAGTTTAGCCACAAACAGTTCGTCAGGGACAAGCAGAACGATTGGAGATATCAAGAAGCTGATGATAAATGAGTTCTAGAAGCTAATTTCAGAGGACCAATACATGAACAAGATGAAAGAGATTAGAAAGAAACCAAGAGAATTTGTATGGTATATTGACCAAAGATTCAAGTGACTGAAAGGAAAGCTGAAATATGTCATGACAAATATGCATCATAGGCTTCTCTTCGTCAATTCACTGTTACCACACTTGAAATATCCACTGCGACAACAAAAGTTTTAGATGTAGGCAGAGGCTCTGCGAGCAACCCTACAACTAGAAGAGAACCAATATCATAAGATAGATCTAGCCATCGAGGAGATGAAGGAGGATATAAAGAACTTAACATTCCAAATAAACCAGAACAAGAACAAGTCATTTGGTGTACCACATGTAGGACATAAGGACACCATAAGAACGAATGTCCAACATTCGTGCATTACATGGCAACAGGAATGTCAAATCCATTACCAACATGAGGATTATGGTGTGAGATATGTAAGAAACAAGGTCATGATCCATATCACTTCCCAATGCTACAGAAGTACCAGACATTGTTGAAGAGCTCGTATTGCAACTTTTGCAAGTCAGTAGGCCATGATGAAAAATATTGTAGAACCATGGAGTTGATGAGAGAGAGAACATCAGATGCATATCGGGTACAGGAAGATATGATGACTGGGCAAGCCACCCCCCGGTTTAATCAAATACCAACCCAATACAACACCGCACAACAACCATACAACACTGCGCAACCGCAGTATAACACCGCCCAGCCACACTATAATACCGCGCATTATAACCAGGTGCCTTAGTATAACGCGCTACGAGGGGATCGAGCTGGCTACAAAGGTGGAGGAAGAGAAAGAAGATGCTTTGGAAGATGTAGAGGACCAGTGGTATGTCATAATTGTCAACAACTAGGACACTATGCAAGAGAATGTCCACTTCCACCAACAACCTGTATGTATTGTCGCGCATCAGATCATGACACGGAAGAATGTCCTATGCTATTAGGGAAGATCCAGGAAAAAAGGAATCAAAACAATTAGAATTTTTAGTGGATTCAAAAAAAGCGAGGGATGAAGGAAGAAAAATCAACATAGTTACACACAAAGGAGCTAAAACAAAAAATGACGCAGTACGACAAGAGCCAGCACAACACCAACGGGTGAACTTAAAAGAATGTTGAACCAAGGAAGAAGTTTGACACTCAAAACGAGAAGGAGATATTTAAGCAATCCAGACAAGAATTTCTGAAGCAATACATTGTTTCGACATCAACTGCGCAACATAGTAAGGAAGTACTAGAGTACGATATGCCTCCATCATTGGATCACACCAAAGAAACACAACCCCTAGGACAAGTAAGTATGATCAAAGGCTTTTTGCAATCATGGGTAAAATTACTAAATGATCCATCCTCTATCAAAGTATTACAAAATATGATAGAAAGATGTAGCGTAGAGGCAGAAGGATAGCTAGAACATAAAACAGTCAATCACCTACATACAAGGAGGAGAACAAGTAGGGAGTTCAGGATGAACGCCAACATTGGATATTCTAACATGGGAGATATTATATTGGATTTGGGATCTAAAGTCAATGTATTACTCAAGAAGACACGGCAATGTATGGGAGAGCCCACATTAGGATATTCACCGGTTCAGCTGAAACTAGCAAATCAACACAGAGTTCTACCAATTGGAAGACTAAAAGGAGTGATAGTAGACCTGGATGGAGTGCGGACTAAAGTCGACTTTGAAGTAATAGAAATAGTGGACGACACGAAACCTTATCTAGAATTGATCGACTTGGATTGGGCATTTGATAACCAGGCCATAATCAACGTAAAGACATGGAAAATGACCTTCAAGTCAGGAGAATACAGAGTCATTGTGCCATTGGACCCATCAGAAAGGGAAAGGTTCATAGAGCCTACTTGCTTAGACCTGGAGAAAATTAACCAGTTGTATAGAACAATTGTGTGAGATGAAGATTACGTGAACCCAATTGTGGATGGGATACTCAGTTGTCGGAGCATTGCCTCATGTCGGTCAGACTCATATATGGGCTTAGAGAATTGGAAACAGAGGTTGCACGAAGTTTCCACAAGAAGATGTGCAAGAATAGACCGTGCGGTAAGATGGGTAGTTACGGAGATAAGGGAACCACCCAGCTTCCATGGGGTGAACGATCTAGAAGCATTTTTTACACATTATGAATATGAAGTGTTAGAAAATCAGAGACTCTTAGCACTAGATATAGCACTCAAGGAGACACCTATGAGATGGTGGGGTGTGCACAAAGAAACAATCAAGGACTGGTGCCAATGTAAGCTATTATTGCGCATTAGTTTTGGCGCAGAATAAGGAAGCGACCAACAACAAAAATATGATGGACAAGGGGAACCAACAGGACACTTGGAGAAGTACAGAGTGTTGTGGAAAATGACACCACCAGAGGAATGGCCTCACCATTTTGTACACACATTAGAGGGCATCCCAACAAACTAGTATACAGACCAAGAATTGCGCAGAGGAACTACGAGTTGGATAGTACTACAACAAAACTTTACAGTCACTTTCTCATTTGAGCATACGAACCCCAACATAGATGCAACACTTAAACAAATAAGAGGGGTGATATTTATTAAAGACCCAGAAGTTGAACTTATAACAGATGAACAATAGCAAAATAGACAAACAGTGAAGAATTATTGTCATGCTACAATATGCAGGAAGAAGTACCAGATGAAGATGACCCGCACGATATTTAGATTGAGGAAGTTGAAGGCAAGAGAGAAGTGGAGGGTCCACCTCTAGAATCAGAAATGATTTATGCATCGATCAAGGTGAATAAAGTCAACATCGGGACAATGGAGAATCCCAAAATGGAAATCATTGGAGACTATTGGGATGAGGAAACAATAGAAAGTATAATAGAGTTACTGCATGAGCACAGTGACCTGTTCCCAACAACGTTCACAGGAATGAAAGGCATAGCGAGAGAGATAGGCGAAATGAAAATACCGCTCAAAGTTGAGGCAAGACCAATCGGACAACGACCATACAAACTAAATCCAATATATAAGAAAAAAGTAAAAGCTGATATTGATAGGATGTTGGAGGCTAGAATCATAGAACTTGTAGAAGAATCTAAATGGATAAGCCCGATGGTAGTTTAGGAGAATAAACAAGGGGGGATAAGAATATGCGTCGACTTGAGAAAGTTGAATGATGCGTGCTTACATGACCCATTCCCTACCCCCTTCACAGATGAAGTCTTGGAGAATGTAGGAGGAAAAGAAGCTTATTTATTCACTGACAGATTCTCAGGATACCATCAGATCAAGATAGCACCGGAAGACATATACAAGACCACTTTTTCCATGGAATGTGGATATACCAATATACAGTCATGTTGTTTGGATTGAAGAATGCACCAACAATATTTTCCATAGTAATCGATCCTGCATTTAAAGAATTTATCCACCAGTTTCTAGAAGTATACCTAGACGATTGGATAGTCTCTATCATGTTGAAGGAACACGTCGAAGTCTTACGACTGATGTTAGAAAGATGCAAGAAGTGCCAGATATCGTTAAATATCAAGAAGGGCATATTCAGAAGACCTTTTCGGATACTATTGGGCCATATAGTATGCAAGCAAGGTTTTCTAGTAGATCCTACCAAGATTTCAGTAATTGTTAACTTTCCACCACCAAAAGCAGACGGTCAATTAAGAGAGACATTGGGACACACAATATACTACATGAAATTTATAAAAGGGTAGGCACAGATCACTCTGGCAATGGAGAAATTACTAAGGAAAGACATAAGGTTCCAGTGGAATGAGGACTATCAACATAGTTTGGATACTCTGAAAGAGAAGATGGTAACCTCACCAATACTAGTATTCCTAGATTGGGAGAAGACATTCCACGTACATGTAGATGCATCGGTCATAGCACTTGGAGCTATTCTAGCGCATCCAGGAGAAGGAAAATTGGACCATCCTATAGCATTTGCTAGCAGAAAACTGTCAGAATCAGAGCAGAACTACAACAGTACAGAGAGGGAAGGCCTAGCTATGGTCTACGTGCTCCAGAAATTCAGACATTATTTATTAGGAAAACATTTCAAGATGTTCATGGACCATTCAGTGCTCAAATACCTTGTCAACAAGCCAGTGTTGGGGGGGATAATTTGTAGATGGTTATTGTTGTTCCAGGAGTTTGACTTTGAATTAATATTCAAGCCAGGAAAGTTGAATGCAAGACCTGATCACCTGTCGAGGATCACGAATGGGGAGGAACCTACAAACCTAGAGGATAACTTTCTGGATGCACAGTTATTTTCAGTCCAGATAGTCGATGAATACTTCGCAGACATCATCCAGTACTTGAGTACAGGGACTGCACCAAACGAATATAACATCACGCGGAAGAAGAATTTGGTAGTCAAGGTTGCATATTACTAGCTAATTGCAGGACACTTATACAAAATGGCTGCAAATAGCATCTTGAGAAGATGTGTGCTAGAACATGAAAGACCTAGAATTTTAGCAGAAGCCCATGAGGGAATAGCAGGAGGGAATTATGTAGGAAAATCTATCATGCGGAAGGTATTGCGAGTAGGATTATGGTGGTCGACCATGCACAAAGACTTGAAGGACTACTGCCAGAAATGTGATGTTTGACAGAGGGTTGGTAAACTGAATAGAAGGGACGAGATGCCTCTACGACCACAAGTAACTTTACAGGTATTTGAAAAATGGGAAATAGATTTTGTGGGACCAATTAACCCACCAACAAAAATGTCAGGAGCAAGGTACATTATCACTGCGATGGAATACCTGACAAGATGGGAGGAAGAAACACCAATAAAAGATTGAAACGGAGAGATAGTATAACACTTCCTGTTCGAGCAAGTGATCACTAGATTTGGTTGCCCGAGGATTTTGACGAGTGACCAAGGAACTCATTTCATTAACATTACTATTAAGGCTATGCCTATGGAATTTGAAGTTCATCATCAAAAGAGTACACCATATCATCCTCAAGCAAATGGAACAGTGGAATCCTTTAACAAGATCCTTGAAAATGCACTGACGAAGATCTGCAACGTTAATAGGGATGATTGGGACTAGAAGATACCGGCAGTATTATGGGCATACAGGACCACATGCAATAAATTAACAGGACAAACACATTTCCGACTGGTGTACAGACAAAAAGTTGTGGTACCATTAGAATTTCTGGTGCCTAGTTTGCACATAGCAACAATTACAAACATGACAGAACGAGGCGTAGTACAGAAAAGGCTAAATCAGCTGATGATCATGGAGGAAGATAGGATTCTAGCAGGGTTCCACCAGGAAGTCCAAAAAGCAAGAGGCAAATCTTGGCATGACAGACATATCAAAAGGAAGGGTTTCAAGGAAGGAGACCTAGTCTTGATGTATGACAGAAAATCCCTTCAACACCCAGGAAAACTCAGAATGCATTGGTTAGGACCATACGAAGTAAAGACGGTCACAGATGGGGGAGTTGTACAATTAAAGGATTTAGGAGGAAAAGAACTTAGAGGGATGATCAATGGGAACCGACTGAAGTTGTACAAGGCCAGTCGACCCCCAAGAAATTAAAAAAAAAAAAATGAACATTTAACAAACGAATAGGGAACCAAGAAGAGAACGAGCACAAACACTCAGGAATTCTAGCGCGACAAAGGAAAATGCCAACGGTCACTACAAGAAGGAAAGCGGAAACAGCAGGAAAGAAGGACACAACAAACAACCACCAATGAACGACGAATATCAAACTTAAATAAAAAATACTGACTGACGGGATGCCAAATTAATCACACCAACTGGCGATGGAAAGGGAATCCAATAGAAAGTACGCAGAAAGCGTCAGTTCAATTAAAATGTCAATGAGGTAACGTATCCAAGAAGCCTCACAAAATTCCTATATAAACTAGTACACCGGACTGGGAAGGTTATTGTGCAAGTGAGAAAAGCAGAGAGAAATAAATAATACAAAGCTGAGAGCGAAGTTTTCAGACCTTACAGAGGCCACCACATTCGGCGGAAAGCAACCTGAACACCATGACACCACCCAAACAAGGAGAACCGAACCAAACTGTCCGATGACCCCGAAGCAATGCCAAAGCCTCACTGCAAGAACAGGAAAGAAAACAGAGACCAATTCATCCTCCATAAGTCATCAATGTGGACGAAATCTCATCGCTCGATATGACACCAAGAAGCCCCACACCTATTGTGGAGGAAACCCAATAGACAACACCAGTGGGCATGGACGTGGATGTACCAGGAGGGGGGCAAGGAAAACAGGATAGGATGCAGACAAACATTCACACTTTGGAAACCCTGAAGAGCGTCCTAGAGTTAATGGGATGTTCTTGAACCAGGAGGAAACAATTGCGCCAGAAAGATTACACACAACCATGTCGTAACATTCACAGGAGGGCACAGTGGAAGATGTGCCTGACCAACCAAACGAGTATGTAGAAGAGTGAACAATGGATTTTGGATCCTTGATTCAACCACCACAGTGGAAGGGAAAGAAAGTGGTACCAAGGTCACCGCGCAGGCAAGCCACCACAGCCATTGTCTTGCTGCGTACTCTAGAAGGGGTACGTATAATAGGAAATATGTTAGGCCATGTGGAGAAATTGAGGTACTCAAACCATGATGTGACGGACACAGAAAAGTTCCCATAGTTTTCCAAGCAAGTCTACCTATAGAATGTGGGTACAAGACCCTTTGGTGAATCAATTAATAAACCAGTCCAATGGGCATTTGGACTGGCCAAAAATTGGATTCTAGGCCTGTTGGACATCCCAAACTTTGGGAGGGGCTAGTATGAAAACAATTGCGTCAAGCAGCTGATGGAATTCACCCATGGAGGATACCTATGGTTGGAACAACTCATCTCAATAGACGTAGAGATTATTGCATACACCACATGGCTGCCATCACGGGGTGAGGATCCCACATAGTTCCTTGAGGAAAAGACGAAGGAGAAATCACTGGACGAGGAAATGAAGAATAAATATGGTGCCAAAAGGGGGTCACGCAGAATCATCATCAAGCGTATTAGTGACGCTGTGACAAGAATGGCCACAAAAATTATTTCATGCAAATTACTCAGGAAATGCTGCAAGGAGGAAGTCTCGGTTGGGGTTGTTGTAGCTATAGCACAGTGTGCGAAGGGCACCACACTCAGTTGGGCCCCTTATTTTTTGAATCTGTTCCTGGATGTCTGCAAGGACATGCAAGATTTGGGGACACAATTTCACTATTCATGGCTACTCATCCTGATAGCCTTGATCGGATGGAAGGAGCCGAAGTATTCATTATTTTCCACTAGACCCAATCCTTTCCACGGAGCGTGATACTTATCGTTGGGGTTCACTTCGGACCCCAAGAACAGAAAGGAGAATGCAGCCATATTTGAAGGATATCACAACAACCTATAGGAGAGCATAGCCAACACTTGGAGGGTGAAACCAGAAGCAATCACATAGTATCAAGGCATAGCCAACTTCAAAGACATTAGACATGCAATGTGGATCTAGGCACGAAAAGATCTCGATAATCAATGGCTACAACTGCGCTACTGCATCAAGGAGGCAGACATAGAGATGGTCATTAAGGATTGGGATGATAACTGGAGGATTCCATTCTTCAATCGAGAAATACCCACAGAAATGGAGGAGGAGGAGGAGGTAAGATAGGAACAGACACATGCCAAAGATATAATAGTGCCCAAGAAACCAAGGACAGATCAAAATGAGGCACAACAGAAAAAAGGGGGGGCACCCAGGCAGGGAAGAAGAACAACACAAAAGTGCCACAGGTACAAGAGAAACAGACTAAGACAACACATGGAACCACATCAAGTGCTACTCAGCTAGAGAAAGGCCAGACTAAGAGGCAAGTCATCTAGACGGTGGGTGCATGCAAGAAGGCAAAGGCACAAAGAACGCCCCTAGAATACATGATCATCGAGGACGATGCGAACATGGTGGCCCAAATGGTCCAGGATCACACAGTCGAGGATTTTGATAATGCTGAGTGCTAAAGGGACATGATTGAGGAAGAGTTGGAATACATGTGACAACTCCTCCAACAACTCATAGAAGCGCAGGTGGCCGACAATAGTGTAGGAACAGTCCCATCAACATCACAGATAGGAGGCGAAGCTGGATCAAGCGAGCATGACAGGATCCAGACGACAACATATTCGAGCTCGACATTTCACGTCACACCCAACATGTTGCGCATGGATGAAATTGTGGGGCAGACACCCCTAAAGGACTTGGATCAAATACAGTTTTTATTGGTGTGGATACCAACCAAGGCCTTGTATAAACTACAATTCAGCGTCACACAGGAGGTACAGTCATGTGCACGCGCATACACAGCAGAATTGCAATGGGCAAAGGACAATTGGGACGAGATGGAATTGGTACTCGAGTAGGCTAAGATGGAGAATCAATATGAAAAATACCGTGCAGATAGGCTGGAGCAGGAATTGGCTGTAGCCTATGAGAAAATACCAAAGAGCGTGCATATGACCGAACTCATGGTGACACAGAAGATTGATCAGATTGTGCAGACAATAGATCAATACAAATAGGAGATCCAGCACCTCCGGGAGAAACTCATACCTACCACTCCATCGGAGGTGAAGAATCAGAGAAAGTAGAAGGAAACAACGCAGATAAAGGAGATAGAGCGACAAGTCCATGCGGCGAACGACTTGTTTGAGAAGGAAACACAACTCTGGACGAAGATGGAAGAAGATCAACAGGTCCAACAATTGGACCAGGAAGAATAAAGGATAAGCGCAGGTATCCAAGACCTCAAGCAGAGGAAAAATACAATGTCGTTCATAGAGCACGTCAAAGGAGCGCGGGATATGAAGAAACTGCAGGTAGAACTCATAGTTGCGTAGACATAGAAAAAGGAGCACCGAGCTCAAATGGAACCGCTCCAAGAGCGAGCAACAGAGGTCATTGCACAGGTGGAAGAAGCAAAAACGAACATGGCACAAACCCAGGCAGAGTGTGCATGGATGGCCAACAACGATATTGCAGTGCAGATATTGGATTCACTCAAGGAGAAGACCACGTAGGCCCAAACACAAGCAAGGGATCTCACGGAGAAGTTCCAAGAGATCGCAACAGATATCGATGAAGTGCACCAAGTTTAGGTGGCTCGATATGAGCCACATGTCAGTGTTGGGGGCTTGCTGGATGCAGGCTAAATCAGAAAAAAAGGTTATTTTTGGAAGAGCAGCATGCAAGAGGAAAGAGACAACTGGAAGGAAAAGCAGCACATGCACATCCATGGAAGACCTAACGACTCTAGGGTTAGGGTTTTTTTAATACATTATAATGGTTGGTGAGCTGAAGATAAATAAAAGAGATAAATACATAGAGAAAGGGGGGGGGGAGATAAAAGAGGGAGAGATAGGTGAGATATACGAAGAAAGGAAGAGAATTGTAAGGACGGTACGAGTTACTAGGGAGCTAGAAAGGGCATGAGAAAATCGATCCTGAGGGTTAGATCATAGGCTGAGGATCCTAGTGTGATCTAGTCAGCCTCGCAGGGATCGAGGAGCCTGTGGGAAGAAATAAGAACTAATATTGTAACCATGCGTGACATGGATATTTCCAAACTATAATAAAATCCTTAGAGCTAGATCTTTATGGACGTAGCCAAGAAGGGGGTGAACCATGGTAATATTGTGTTATGGGATTGAATGAATGTGTTTTTGCATCTGATTAGTTGATGAATGTTGAATGAATGAAGTATCTAAGTAAATCTGATGTACCACATGCATGCATAGAATGAATGTTATACTAGATGTTAAATAATCTGAATAAAGGTTAGGGTGCATATCTCGTTGAGTCTCAGGTTGCAAACACTTGAGTATTGCAGCCAGCCATAGATATATCTCGAGTAAGATTGCACAGTACACTCTGTGTATTTCATTGCCTTATGGGTGACCAGAGGGGCCGATAGTATTTAAGGTATTTTGTTGGGAAGCTTCTTAGTTATGAACCAAGGTCAATCTGTAATGGTAAATAGATAAAAGGGAATGAAAACAAACACCACCCAAGATTGCTTGTCCAAAAGAAATGCCAATATGAGATGTTGGAGCACATGTTCTCCTTCCCATATAGCATCTTCGATAGGCATATATTCCTTCCATTTAACCATGTACTTTTTGATGGTCATGTTCCTTAACCTTCGCTCCCTGACCTCCAAAATTTCTTTAGGAACTAGAATTAATTGCCCCTCTTCATCCAAGGGTGGTAACTCAGTAGAAGTGGCAATATGTTTCACCAAATCCTTCTTGAGGCATGAAACATGAAATAAATTATGTATTTTTCATCCCTCTGGAAGCTCTATCTCGTATGTCACCTCTCTTATACTCCTCACAATCTTGTAGGGTCCATAGAATCTGGGCTTCAATTTTTCTGACTCCTTCATTTTAAGCGATGATTGCATGTAGGGTTGGAGACGCAGGTATACCAAGTACCCTACTTCAAATCTACGCTCCACCCGAAGCATGTCTGCATAGATCTTCTATTGATTCTGAGCCATCTACAAATTTTCCTTGAGGGCCCGTTGAATATCCTGGCTCTCCTCAATCCAATCCTTAGCTTTAGGCATCCTATTGTCCTTGAATATCTGATACACAAACATGGGTGTATCATATCCGTACAAGGCTTGGAAGGGTTCCATCCCAATTGACATGTGATAGGTGGTATTGTAGCAGTGCTCTCCCAAGTGTAACCATTTTATCCAAGCTTTCTATTGGACCGACACATAATTCCTCATTTATCCTTCCAACCACGTGTTTACTATCTTGATTTGACCATCAGTTTGGGGGTGATAACTTGTGGTTGGTGTAAACTCTATTCCCACCATCTTGAATAGCTCCTGCCAGAATCCTCCCATAAACCTGCTATCTCTGTTGCTAGAAATCGTTTTTAACAACCCATGCAACTGGAATATCTCTCTAAAGAACAACTCTACCACATGTGTTCCTTAATACGTGGAGGGCATGGAAAAGAAGTGTGCAAACTCCTTAAGTATGTCATCTACCCCATAAATAGAGTCATTTCCCTGCACCTGGGGAAGTCCCATGATGAAATCCATAGAGATGTCTTCCCATTTTTTCTATGGAATGGGAATTGGATGAAGTAATATGGTCGGGTGATTATGCTCTGCTTTGTTCTATTGGAAAATGTTGCAATCACTAATGAATATCAACACAACTGTATTGAAGCCTTTCCATGAAAACCTTTCCCTGATCTTTCTGTAGGTTTTAAAGTACGTAGGGTGTCCTACTAATGGCGAACTATGTGATGCGTGCATGATTTTTTCCTTTAGCTACGATTCTGGAAGCAAGTAGATCCTATATTTGTAATAAATTATGTCATCAATAACTCGGTACTGATCATCTTGAACCCGAATGTCAAGGATGTCACAATCAAACTGGTTCTTTGAGTATTCCACAAATAGGAGAGATTTCCAGACTGCTAAAATCTCCATGAGGTAGAGAGTGGATGGAATTCTCGAAAGTGAATCAGCCACCACATTGTTCTTTCCCTTCATGTACTCAATCTCAAAATCATATGCTTGTATTTTACTAATCCACTTATGTTGTCGCTCACTCAATTATTTCTTCTCCATGAGGAACATGAGGCTATTGTTATTTGTCTTCACTTTAAATCTGTTCCCCACCAAGTACTGTCGCAATTTGGCCAATGCATGCATGATGGTCAACATCTCCTTGTCGTATATTGAGTAATGCCTCTCATACTCCTTGATTTTGTGAATCTCGAAAGAAATGGGATGGTTATTCTACATCAATGCGGCTCCTATCCATATCCTCAAAGCATCACACTCGAGCACAAATGGTTGAGTGAATTATGGTAAAGATAGCATAGGGAATGAACTCATTACCTGTTTCATCCTCTCAAATGTCACTTGTGCCTCATATGTCCCTCATATTTCCAACTGAAATCTCCTTCCTTAGTGAGATCTGTAAGAGGTGTCGTCATCTGTGAGAACCCCTTAAACAATTTCTCGTAATACGTGTAGAGGCCTAGGAATCTTTTTAGATCTATCATATTTCTGGGGGTAGGCCACTCGAGGATTGCCATGATCTTCTCTTGGTGTACCTGGACCCCATTCTCTCCAATCACATGCCCCAAATAAAGCATCTCTTTCATGCCAAACTCATACTTAGACTCCTTTGCGTAGAGCTTCCTTTCCTCCAAAATATACAATACCTCATCCAGATGCCTAAGATGTTCCTCCCAAGTCCTACTATAAATGATAATGTCATCAAAGAATACCAATAGAAATTTATGCAACTACTTATTAAACACATGGTTCATGCAAAAATGAAATGTAATAGGGGCATTGGTTAGCCCAAATGACATAATCGGAAACTCATAATTCACATAGTGGCATCAAAAGGAAATTTGCAGGATGTATTGTTCCCGAACCTTAATCTGGTGGTACCCTAAATGGAGATCAATCTTTGAAAAATATTTTTCTCCCCTCAGCTCATCCATCAGCTCATCAATCATGGGAATTCATTACCTATTCTTTATGGTTTTCTTTTAAGTACTCAATAATCAATACACATTCACAAAGTACCATCTTTTTTCTTGACCAACACAACCGAAGAGGCAAAAGGACTTGAGATAGTTCGAATGTGCCCCATCTTCAATAGCTCTCTAATAGTTTTCTTGATTTCATCTTTGTATGTCTTGGGATGATGGTAAGAAGTTGTTATGACTTCTTGAAACCATTCTTCTAATTCTATAACATTCTCAATCCTTTATCTGGTGGTACCCCTGGAGGAATTTCATTAAAAACCTTTTGATGTTTGCGAAGTAATACTTTTAGTTCATCTAGATGCTCTCAAGGATGACTTGGTGGCTCACTATCAAAAATGTAGCACTCAACTACCCACTCTAAATATACATGTCACATCATTTCCTCCATACTATGTTATGACACTATCTTGGGTGGATACTGGTGCATGGCCCACAAGACTACCTTTTTTCCATCTAGACATGTGAATTCCATCTCCATCGTCCTCTGATTAGTAATGTATTTCCCAATGGAGTATAGCCACTGAACTCTGAGTACCACATTTTTGTCTGGTACATCCACCACAAAGAAATCATATGCCAATGTATAATTCCCCATGGTTATTTTTAACTTGGGGATCCACCTATTACACTCCATCTGATAGCCACCTGGTATTATCATCGTGAATCCCTCAAACTCCTCCATCGTAATCTCTCACCTATCCACCATAGATGCATATATAAAGTTGTGGGATGTCCCACTATCAATCAGTAATGTAACCTTGTGTCCCCACAGGACCCCTCTGACTCTAGATGTGTGGTATCTAGGAAGTCCTTACATGGATGTAATAACATGATGTTTATCCCCATCTTGTGATTTCTCCTCACCTGATGCATGGTGTCCTTTTTCTTGTACCTTCCCTTCTTCCTCCTCATCGTTGTCACATTCATAATAAACCTCAATGTAACGAGCCTTTCCTACTTTGTCCTCCCCTAAACACCTATGTCCTGGTACCCAAGGCTCCTAACAATAGAAACATTGCTTTTTGTTTCTCAGTTCTTTCTTGGTCTCCTCGTCCAATTTTGGTTTCCTAACCCAATCCTTTTGAAATGGTTTGGTCTCCTTGTTCTTTTGTGGGAAAGTTGGTTTAGGAGGAAACTTTCTATCAGGAACAACATCTTGTAGGTCTCTAGCTCTATTGATTGCATCATGTAGTGTGGTAGGATTATAAGTCTTAACCCAACCACGCAAGGGTTCAGATAACCCCTCAACAAATAACATCACCAATTGTGCCTCTAATATGTCAGTGACCATCACTACAAGACTATGGAACTATAATATGAAAGACTATGGGCTACCTGTCTGCCTGAGTTGTTCCAATTCTCTGAAATGAAGCTCTGGGTCTTTCTTTTCAAATCGCTCAATGAGCCTCTGAGTGAATTCAAGGTAGGATTTTATTCCTGCATGACCCAAATTCATTAACCCATGGTACCACCACTCATGGGCCTCACCATCCAAATGTAATGTAGCCAACTTAATGGCATCTACCTCTGTCATTTGGTTGAGCTAGAAATATGTGTCCAGCTTCTACACCCAAGATCTAGCTCAGTATTTTGAGGACCCATCAAAGTTAGGAATGGTGACTTTCCCACGTGTACACTACAACTCAAATTTATGTGCCATTTCCTTTACCGTCCCTCTAGGACGATTTATGCATTTAAGGTTGCATAACTCAACAAAGGACATGGCTGACTGAAAATCTTCCCCCAATCTTCTATACTCCTCTGAGTATGCCCCAAAGGGTCCATCTTTCTTTTCTTGCACCACTTTTCATGTTGCATCATTACCCAAAAATTGTGGCATGGTAGGTTTGGATGTCTTGGTGTACAAGTGAGGGTGACTCTGCATGGTGGTGCGAGAATGACTTCCCTCTCCATTATTAGAGCTCCTTTCACCATTCTGGTTTTGTTTAGTTTTGTCCCCCCAAGGTATTACTCACTAGCTTCCCCATTAGATCCATCATAATATTTTCACCTTGTCCAAATCGTTCAAAATATGAAATAGGTTTTTAATTATATCATCATCATCATCCCCCATGGATCTTTTCCCTTTATCTGACCCTGAATGTGCTTCCCCTTCTACTTCTTCTTCACCAAACACCACTTCCTCTTCACGTTCTAGAGGGGGTCTTGGTGTTTTGTCCCTACATCGTCGGTAAGTGGCATTTATTTCACCTTTTGGTCTCATAAATCTGAATCAGGTTGCCTCTCGAGCCACACAGTTGCTGGGGAACATGCTCTGATACCACTGTAATATTCTAGCTAAAACAACATCTAAATTTTTCTTGGTTGACGTGATTTATACAAATGGTCAAGCATTTTTCATATTAAGTATTCTTCTACACTATATAAATAAATATAATTCTATTATTCATCACAAAGGAAACACCATATAAAATTCAAACATTGGTTGCAATCAATCTTATTAGCTATTTGAAATACATAGTGGGATCCAAAACAAAATATATAAGAAAGAGGAACCTGGTGTATATTAATTATGTGGGTTGAGTTTGATCAGATTGGGAATAGAACAAGCATGGAGATGATAATAGGATTGCAATACTCCCAAATGTGGGCCAACGGGATCACATACACATAAGTCACCTCAACAAACAATTTCCATGAAATCAAAATTTATAGAACAAGTCGTGTAGGTGTCCAAGAAGTGAAACGACCTATGAAAAATAGTAGTTGAACCTCTAAACAACAAAAAATACCTCACAATGCAATTTTGATCCAATAACTCACCTCAGGTATGAACTCACCCCACTGGTAAAGAGATAGTGAAGTTGCCTCCAAGTATAGAATCGCCCCAAAGTAGAAATCAGACCAGAGATTGACCCAACAAGATGGAAACTCGTCCCTGGACACAATGCAGTTTGTTTCCACGGTGAAACTCATCCCAAACAGTGTAGTAACCAATTCAATATACATAATACTCATTTCACTACAAAAAAATCGGCCTCACAGTGTTACTTCGACCTCCACATAGAGGTATTTCATCCCCAACAATTAGAACTTAGCCTCCAAAGACAAAAATCGACCCCTTCAATATATTTCAGTCTTTCACAAGGCAACTCAACCCATTTTCTTAGGTAAACTCACCCCTATAGTAAATATAGCAACCACCATATAAAATGATTAGCCACCTCTTTGAAACTTATCAATGTATGAAGATAAACCTGGCCTCTATAGATGAATCTGCTAGTAATAAAACCAATAAAGAAATATAAAGTGATCTATTCCCAAAACTAGTTGGGGTGTATCGTTGCAACACCAAAACTAGTAATCACATGAAGGGTTTCCAAAAACCCTAGTCTCTTCTCAAGAGCTCTAAGAAAAAATGAAAAAATGAGGAGAGACTCCTCATTTTCCCCTTTTAATTCCCTCTTGATCCTTTTCCTGCTTGCTTCTTTTGATTTGATTTTATTAAATTCACCTTAGGGTTTCTCCACTTTATAACTTAAAAGTGGTTTTTCATTAGCCTAGGACCCAATTCCCCTTTTTTTAATCCATTTTAACTTTATAAAGTTTTCTATGTGAATCATGTTCCCTAGATCATTTTCCACCTTAGCCTATGGGAACTTATTAGGCTAGCGGAATTTTCCCTTATGACTCCTGAGCAAATGGGGACATTACATGTTCTTGCATAATTATGAAAGGTCGGGGTGGGGAACTAACCGGGATCGCGGACGTAATAATCGATGAATTGCACATCTTGCACTTTTCCCATCTGGGATCCTATGAAACTTACATATCGAGGCAACAACAACTCTTCTATTTGTTGGCTTTGGGCAGTCCTAGATTTACTTCGTCCCTACGGCCTGCTTGACAAAGCCATTTCAACTATTTCAGCTAGGTTCTGCAAATGGCTAATGTTGGGTTGAGGAGACTATATTTTTGCTTGCTTTCTCTTTTACTGTTCCACCATATTGTAATTGTGGATCCTTTCTAATAGAAATAGGAAGGTCAGTGCTTAGTTGGCTAAGTATTAATTCGAAAAAAGGAAAGTTGTCAAGTGAGTATGGTGGTACAACTAGGAGGCATGATTTGGGTCATTAAGAACTTAGAGTGGCATACGGTATCCATTGATCCCCTCTCAGATATTCATCCTTATACTATCATGGTTGTCTTGTCGATTATAAATGATTGGGAGCTTCATGAGAAGTCCTCGTCAGCATTCTATATTTTCGAGACATATCAACCCTTTTTCATTCATGGTGCATGGCCACCTACTTTTACCTCCAAATGTGCAAAATCTCCTGGTGTGATTTTAACATTTATTGTTGATTACCGCCTCAATAACCTCTCCCTTAGGTATTGTATAATGGACATGTCACCTTTTTAATGCATGAAAAGACTAGGATCATAGAAATTTGATTATCATAGTAACATATCCATGCATTCGCAAGTCTTGTTCTCCAGGGGTGTTGTGCATGCTTCCTATGCACCCTTGCAATAGTGCACTCTAGATTAATTCACTACAGTGACCCCTAGCAAGTCGTAGTGCTTCCTCATATGTTCCCAACTAATCAAATTCTTCCATTGAGGCATTGGAATTGGCTTGGTTGGTTCCAAAAGTATCCACTGGCTAACTAGTACATCAATACTTATGCCCAACTCCTCTTTTTTCTTAATGGGATTGAGGAAGAGATAAGCAATGAATGTTCCTTCAATCATCAGATACAAATTAGTTGTTTCCATCCTCCATGCACGTGGCTCCCTTTTTTTCCCAGTAGAGAAACGAGAGATTGGGGGCACAAAGTTCTTTCTTGGAAGCGCACATTGGGCCCTTAGATATTGGTTGTGTGTCCCGAACCATTTCTTGGATATACATCATATTTCACAAGAGCACGTGTATCAATGGATATCTACATCTGGGTTGAATCATTCCGACATGGATTCTTCCATTGCTTCCCATTCACAGAAAGGGTCTCAATGTGCTTGCCACCATCGTGCAGATATTCCTATGATAATTGTATCAAGAGCATGAACTCGGTGGTGTTCAGGAATGTGTTGCATCCAGGAAATAAACCCATCCATTGAATCTGACCGATCGTACCAGTAGGACACAAACTCTCCCTCGCGTAACTTGATGGTGATACGCGTGCATCACCTCATCGAGACTTAAAATAGTTTATGTTTCCACCTTTCCATGGAATCTTTAGAATCAATATCATAGGAATTCACTCTCTGCCATCTCAATTCTTCATTTGTTGTGGGATTGACATAATCCTCCCTATGCCCAGTGATCTTATACATATTCTCAATAACATAGCTTTGTGCATCCTCATCCACTGGCTCATTGTATTTTTCCCATTCATTAGGATCTAGAGGTACGATCACGTGTAGGGTGTCCATCTCAAATGACATTTGCCTCTTTTTCAATTTCAACACCACATTGGTGTCAAAGGCCCAATCAATGCCAAGTAGTGCATGGTAGGGATTAGAGTCATCCATAATCTCTATGACTTCAAGGTCAGCCTTCGTCTTCACCCCTTTTGTATTCACCTCAACTTGATCAAGTTGGCCTATAGGGTAGATCCTTTACTGAATTTCCAACCATATTTGGATAGGTAACCAGACCAAATTTTGTTTATCCATCAACTCCCATGACTTCTTCAATAGGATGTTCACCTCGAAACCCAAATCCAACATGATCCCAAACATTGTATAACTCCCAAGTTGAGATGTCATTTTGAATTCTTTGCATGTGCGCTTTTGCTTACTAACTTGACATAGATCCCTTTTTGATAGGGGGCTTGGAATGTCCCCCAGCCAAACCGATGGACAGTACAATGCGTAATACTCATTAAAATAATTTTTTTGTTAACTAATTTAATTCTTTTACAGCTAATTGATTTCCTATAGCTTTCATCTAGGAATTACAACTAGAAATAACTATTGTCTATTACCATTTAATTACATGTATCTACAGCAAGATAAATAGACATGAATGCAGCTAATAAACTTCATTAAAGCGGCATATAAATCATTCTCAAATACATAGATTTCACGCACAACATTTATACACATAAAAATAACACATCAACAAGATATAACATTTATCTTTTTAATATGTTGTGCAACCAACTTCTTGGGACGGATGTTCCACCCAACCATAGACTTTTTTTTCTAAATATCAACAACAAATCACCCCTGATTTGAGGCTAGTAATCCACAAAAGAGGGTGGTGTCTCACAGTCTACTCACAACTCTTAAAACTCATAACCCACTGATATCTTCTTACAGTTATCCCGATTTTCCACCAACTCTCTTCCTCTTGACTTTCCCAACCCAAAGAATGTACCCCTTCACTAATATTGGTCCCTCAAGCATCCCATTCATTTATCAAGGCCTCTTTGGCAAAGGTAACTAGGATTATCTCAGCTAGGAACTCAAGGGAACTCACTTCTAGGAAAAACTGCCATCAAACAACAACAAAAACTTGTTGTTTTAGTGCAACTCTCCCAAGATTTTACTCTTCAGGCATGAAAACCTAGCAATTCAAATTATAGCTCTAAATACACTTCAATACATTCCATCTTTCTCTAGAATTCACCCTCCATGGTTGCACCAAATCCAAGCTCTCTTTCTTTCTCTCTACTTGCTCCGCATGCACAAAAACTCAATGTGTAATACTGTTGTCCCAACCCATATGAATTTCTCTCCTTTGCATTGCTTTCTTGACTCATACACTTCCCCAAGTTGATTGTACTCAACCCCCATGTTCCCAATAACCATAGGATGTGACTACTCACACCTACCCTCTTACATGTATTCAATAATTGGCTTTGGGAACACTCAATCAGAAATTAGAAGGTTCATATACAAATAGAAATTTTAAGAAAATGTGTTGGATTAATATACATGGGTAATTCCCCCTTGGACCCCTCTTGGAAATTATCTTATACCCTCCCCTCTCTTGTGGATTAATTCACCCCCCATATCTTGTCCATGTCCCCTTAGCAGTTGGTATCACATTTTATTATTAAAACATTGAAATAAATTCGCATATTACATCACTTTGGTTGTAGCCACACATTATATCTGCATTAAACATTAATTAAGTTGGGGATTATAGTGGGAATGTTACATCCCCCCTCACCTATAATTGTGTGTCGTCCTCGGTGCACACTATGCCGATATACATATATGAAAATTTACATCACAATACTTAGAAAATAAAAATTCTACAATTTTACAACTTTAGCAGCAGTTCCAACCATAATTTCGTGTTCCTCTCAACTCGTTGACCCAAGGAATGCACTCTTCATTTATCATGGCTATCCTAACGGATGTACCATTCGTTTATCAAGGATAACCCAAGGAATGAGTCATTCTTTTATCAGGTTCCCCGACGCAGTTTGTTAGGACTCTGAGATGTGGTTTCGAGACTCTAGTTGCTCAAAATGGAGTCTTTCATTATGTTTTCTTCAAAATTTTAAAAAATTTACGAGTATTCCTCCTGCATGTTTTCTTAATTCTCCCATGTAGCATCTTCGGGACCATAACAGGTCCATTGAACCTTTACTAGCCCTATGGATGTGTTCTTGAGCACTTTGACCTTCCAGTCCAGGATGCATACTAGTTCCACCCATAAATCCCCTTTGTGCTCCACCTGGATCACATTCCAAGCAATTATATGGTTAGGGTCAAGCACATATTTATTTAATAATGATACATGAAATACATTATGCACTCTCATGGATGCAGGTAATGCTAGCATGCATGCAACTGGCCCTATATTTTCTAAGATTTCAAAAAGACCACAATATCTTGTTTCCATTGTTAGTATCAATATTTATAGTGTCAAATTGTGGCCTCAAAAGGCACTACAAGACATTCCATAACCCGATAAAAAAATTCACTAAAGTAGCACCGCAACTGTTATATTTTTCTCCATATGCTTGCCTGTTTTATTGTGTTACTCCTATCACTTCTTTGAAACATCCATTTTTGATGCCATCAAATAACTTCAAACGCCAAGTAATTGACAACAAGATTGCCAAGAGCTCAGCCCAAAACTATGATCAAATGTTTGATAGAGGTGCTTCTTAAGTGTTTCTCATGGTTTTGTATTTTGGCGTCAGACGGGTCAAGAAAAGGCAGAGCTTCTACAAGAAAACTGAGTAAAAAGAATAAGAAATGCCAAACCCTACGATCAGATATGAATGGGATAAGCTCAAGATAATACAAAATCGTTCGCAAACAAAGCAGATAAGAAGGAACAATTTTCATTTGTTGGCAGAAGCAACTACATCAGTTTTTCAAGAGTTTGCAGTTTGAGAATTTCACCTTCAATGAAAATCCTAAATTTTGACAGAAAGATGGATGATAATGGAGTAACATTTATGGTTCCTTGCATTTAAGTTACCATTCCTATTTTTGTTATGATTAGTTGTAACTTGGTCAAGGAAAGGTGTTAAAAAATTTCAAAACTGTTTTTTTGTATGTCGCTACAGAAAGTTCTCGTAGCTCTCCACACAGAAAATAGGGGATTTTCTGGAAATGATTGTTTTTGAAGTCAATTTCAAACTCAGACTCTGACCATATGGAGAGGTATTTTGAAAAACTGAAAGAATTTTTCTCAAGCACAAACTCATTTAAAAAAACCTCCCTCATTTTTAACACATGTGTCATTGTTTGGGAGATACAAGTAGATCTTTACAACTCATTTTTAAGAGTTGAAAATACAAGAATTTTATTGTTTTAGTCATCTTCTTTGGGCACATATTACGAGGATATGGAGAGGAATTATTGAAAACTGAAAGAGGATTTTATCAATCACAGGTTCATATACAAAAACCTCTTTCAGTTCTTACAAAGGTGCCATGGTTTGAGAGATACAGACGGATCTTTTCAACTCATTTTTCAGATTTTAAAATTCTGGAATTTCTTGTTTTTAGTCATTATCTTTGGGCACAGATTCCACAAATATAGAGAGGTATTTTGGAAAAATTAAAGAGGATTTTGTCAATAATAATCTCATATACAAAAACCTCTCTCAGTTTTCATGCAACTATCACAATTTGGAAAATATGCAATGATATTTTAGAACTATGCTTCTAGATTTTACCAATATTCTGTTGCTGCAGAATTCTAGATTTTTTTTTTTAATTCGTGAAGATAACTATCCCAATTGATCAGATCAGATAAAAATATTATTTTGAGGGTGAGGATCAGATATTTACCCCTCATATCATGCAATCAAATCATATCTTTTCACATTTCTAGTGGGTCAAAAACGAACTCCTAGAAAGTAGGAGCCTACCTGATTTTGCAGATTTCTTATCCCAAAAGTGTTGTAATTTGTTTCTATCTTTAGCTAAGAGTGGATTTCGACCCCCTTAACTTTTGGATCTCAAATATACTATTTAATTGCTATATATTATGGTGAAAAACACAAGCAAAGGGAGAGGATTCAGTCCGAGGGACTGAGGGAGAGCTGAGGATGGAAACTTGATATATTACTTTAAAAATCTTTTTGTTCACCAAACCTCTATGTAAATATATCAGCTGCAAATTAATCCAATGGTCAGTTTGTTCTCTAATCCTGTGTAAATCATTTTTTCTTGTTCCTTTGCTCGAATAGGCTATGTTGTTATCGAGTATACGTACGCATTTTCTGTGTTGAGAAGGTTGTTGTGTAGGGTATGTTGTAACTTTTGCCACATAACTATTTGAGTCTTTAATTCACGTTTAGAAAGGTTTTTTGAATGTTGAATTATTCCTCTATTGTTAGACATATTGAAGAACATGATGTTTTTTTTATTATCTTACGGTTTTGTTTCTCATATTTCTTCATCACATCCCACTATCTCATTTTTCTGATCTAGATTTTAACAACATGATCTGTTGCACATAGAAAATTGGCACAAAGAGCATAATCAAAAGCCTCCATATTTGATCCTACCACTCTCAAACATTTTAAATCTAAACCCTTATTGAGAATTTTGAAACAAGGTTTGCTAGGCTTGACTCTTTAGAAGTCAAGAGTCAACTTCTAGCACTAACATATTTTGGCATTGTTGCCGGGAGACGGAAAGAACAAAGTAATATTCCCCGGGAGAAAGACATCGATCAGATTCTCTTCTTGATGGTGAACAAGAAGTGAAAATATATTAGACTACATATCATTCACCTGGCGACTCCACAGTCTAAGACTCCACTAGAGGAAGAATCCTATTGACAGATAAATGAAAGCACTGAAGGGAAAAACCAAGTATCAACTCATTAGCTTTCTCCATGAACTTTTGTTCTTCTTTATCAATTCGTTCATGTCTTTCTCTTTGCATGTAAAGAGGATCATCCTATGCTTTTTTAATTCAGATGATTGTAAGCCTACAAATGCACATTCTCCCTTGGGTAATGAATATTTGTCCTCTTCATGCACTATTGACTTTGATTTAATCCCATCATGTGAACCTATTGAAAAAGTTGAGGTTTATGTTTCAATTTCTCCTGAAATTGACTCATATTGTAAACCCGTGGATTACAAAGTTGATACACCTTCTGAGGTCCATGTTGAACCTTGCAATCAGCCAGTTGACCTTTGCATTCCACCTTCTGAAGTTCAATTAATAATCGGAAAATTTTTTAAACCTCTCAAGCTGCCTCCTATCCTAAATTCTTACCCTCCTATGTTCTTTGATTACCTTTTTGTGTTTAAAGGAGATGATCATATTGCAGTCGATAAGCACATGGAAGATTTTGACAATTTCATTGATAATTTTGAAATCATGCATGAGGATGTTATCTTAAGGTTATTTTCCAAATTCATGATCGTTACTACATATTGAAAAATTTGTGACGACCACTTGCGATGAAAGTACTCTTTCGTCGCAACATGCAAGAGAAAAAGTTCAATTTTTCTAAATCCACCCCGTATTCATCGCTATCTCGACGCATGTGGTTTGACTAAATTATTATGGTCAATGTTCATCGCAAGAGCGATGAATGTAGTTTTTCCG
This sequence comes from Picea mariana, assembly GCA_032191745.1. NCBI lineage: Eukaryota > Viridiplantae > Streptophyta > Pinopsida > Pinales > Pinaceae > Picea > Picea mariana. The sequence continues at coordinate 834 of JASDQU010884101.1, read as the reverse complement.
TCGCAAGAGCGATGACTTACCTAACCTTAAAATCGACCATTGAAAATGACCTAAAATAAATAGGTAAAAAAAGAAATATTTGTAGGTCACGTTCATCGCAATTGTGATGATAGTGACCTAAAATTGGACTATAAATATTTGACAATTTAAAGATGTTGCGAAAACCTTGCTATAACAATGACAGTTCCAAAAGGGTATTTTTGAGCGGAAAAATGTTGCAGAATGTTGTTAGAGGTGGGGAAAAAAGTAAAGCTGGTGAAAAGAGTGATGGTAGATGTTATTGCCCTTGTAAAAAATGTTTCCTTAGACATCCTGTAAGAATTTTAATAGCAACAACTACAAAACATTGTAGGAAATATGGTCACATTGATGGTGGATCGAATGAATATCGTCCCATGGTAATTAGCTATATATTCATTATCTTTTTTTATTTTGTCAATTTTATATAAAATTGTATATATATGTATATATATTGTTTGAATGTTTGTTATAGTATACACTAATTTTGCATGATTGTTTGTAATTATAAAGTTAGAGTTTCCCTCTAACTTTCCGCAGAATATTGTTTGTAAATGATGTTGTACAAGTTGAGGAACATCATCATGACCAAGAAAATGAGGATCTCATGGAAGAAGATGATGGGACAAATCAAATGATCTAAGATTTGTTTTCGCAGTCAGATGAGGATGGGGAAAATGTTGGTATTTATGATGAACCTCTATTAGAAAAGGCAAATAAATGACTTTATGAAGGATCAAGAGAAAATATTCTCTCCGCTACATTGTTGCTAGTGAACTTAAAGGTTATGAATAATTTTTCGAACACTTGTATGAC
>JASDQU010884100.1:19982-32866 GCA_032191745.1 Picea mariana | reverse complement strand
TCGACATTTCCAGGGGCCCTAGACATATCTAGGGGCTTTAGCTGCTTGGTCCTAGACCAAGAACCCCAGTCATATACTGGGGGCCCTAAGAAGGGTCTTTTGCCATGGCACTGACTGTTTGGTCCCAGACCAAATACCCCAGGAGTGCACTAGGGGCCCTAGATCTCAGCTAGGGTCTTTGCCATCCTCCCGGAGAATGGCTCTTGCAGCTGCTATAAATTTAACAAATATATTCTGCTTTTGCAGTGCTGAGTGCAACAAACTTCTGTTTCCTGCTAGCCCATGATATCATGACAAAGCTCAAACTGAAACATATCCAAGAAGTACTTCTTCTGTCATCTTCACTCCCTACCCAATCTGAATCGATAAATCCATGCAGCTGTATATCATAACTCAAACGTCCCACGAAGATATTTCAAGGCATGCTTTACAATTATTCAATTCTCATAGCTAGATTCCACCTGGAATTGGCTCAACATGTTTACAGCCAAGCAACTGTCCGTCCTAATATTCATCGAATACATCAAGGAGCCAATCAATTACCGATACAGGGACGGGTCTACTGGATCAGAGTCTCTCAACTTCTTCAGATCTTCATCATGGGAGTTTGCCATGGATTTGCAATCCATCATCCCGAACTTCTGAAGAACCATTTCGATACACTTCCTTTGTCATAGGAAGTTTTCACCACGCTTCTGCTGTACATGAGAGGCTCTGCACTAGGTTGCTTGAATCCTTACAAAGTCTTCTTCTATTTGCATACATGGGTCTTTTTTTGGTATACCTCAAAACCTTGAGGTTGTTCTACATATGCTTCTTCTTCAATTTCTCTGTTGAGAAAACTAGTCTTTACATCCATCTGATGTAAACTCCAACCCATGGATACTGCAAAAGATATAATGGCTCAGCTAGAGGTATGTTTGGTTACTGGAACAAGCTATCATCATAGTCTTCTCCCTCCTTCTGGGAGAACCCTCTAGTTCCAAATCTCGCCTTGTATCTATCAATGCTTCCATTCATAAGTCTTTTTCACAATTTCTCACATACATTGTTCTTCATCACAACTTCCTTCCATTCCTTCAGTTTGACTGCTTCTAGTGGGTTCAAAACATGCTGGTAGTCTTATGATTCTCGGTATAATAACTGGTTCAATTGGTTGTTTTGACTTTTCTTTCTTTCTTGGAATCTTCATGTTCTTCCTCATCTTCAATGTTGGAGTCCATGGAATCTTCTATAGATTCTATGCCCTTCCTTTCTGAAGGTTCCAAGTTCTTCTTTTCGTCATAGGAAGATAAATGTAGATGGACAACCAAGGATATTCAGGGCTTCTTTTCGAAGAAGACTTCTTCTAGAGTCAAATTGAACATATGCTGCTTATCATTGCTGCTACTTCTAATGAAGAACATGAATAGATACTTCATAGTATTCACCTGTTCTTTAATGGATCACATCATTGAGGATTAGCTCCCTTCTAACCCTGGCTTCATGCCTGAATGAGCAATATGCATGGTCTTCTTTTGGAATTCTGCAATCAACTCCCTCCATCTGAGAGAGTCCATGCTTCTGTCTGCATCCTTCTTTCTTTCTGTAAAGTGTTCACAAGTCTATTCTAGTTTCCTCTTGATTACTGACTTCTTTCTAGTTTGACTCCTTCCGGGTCTCTTCAAGTTTGGTTTTGATTGCGGCCCATTTGGCAGTTGTTACTTATATACAATTTTAATAGCTTCCACAGGGATTGTCACCAAAGGTAGTCAACATACTTCATCCTTTTCAAATACATTACTAGTAGTCATTGTAATGGAAATCCTTATCTTGTTCTTCTCCCATAGGTATTGTTTCATTGACACTGACCATCTTATCTTCTAAGAAATAGATACACATGATATGTATGTAAACATGGTATGTGCAAGGACTATGTTACAGAAGAATATTGTTACCATGACTAATAGAAGAGGTCTGCTTCATCCTGCTTGACTTTCTTTGAGGGTTCCTTTTCTTTGGCAACTGTTGCTTCATGTGTTTCCTTCCTTTTCTTTAACTTAGGACACCAGTTCCTGTAGTGACCATATTTTTGACAGTTGAAGCATTGTATTTTTGACATATCCTTTTCTTGATTTGGTTTCTTCCTTGAACCAATCTTCTTCTTATTCTTGAATTTCTTGAACTTTGTTGTGTAGGCTTGATCATTATCTTTCTTTTGGGAATTCTCTTTTGTGCCAATCCTTGATTCTTCTTGTGCACAACAAGTCCAAAGTTCTTCAAATGTAGGATACTCCGTTGTTGTGTTCATGCTTGCGGAAAATGCATCCCATGTCTTGGGAAGGCCATTGAGTACTATATTTACTAGTTCCTTTTCTGAAATGATTTCCTCAATAGCTTGTAGTTGATCTCTTAATTGACAGATTCTTACAAAGTATGATGTTATGCTGTCATTATCATTCATTTTCATGACACAGAGCTCATTCTTCAGACTCATCACTTGTCCAATATTTTTGACTAAGAAGAGGCTAGTTAGGGCATCGTACATCTTCTTAGATGAGCCAAGATGAGAAACGTAGGGCATCAAATGGTCCTTTACAGAGTCCACTATGATGCTCATAGCATTGGTGTCATTGTCCTTGAACTTCTCCATAACTGCAACGTTCTGAGGTTCCTTCTCTTTTCCTGCTTCAAACTGTGGTTCCATGATCTTTCCTTTCACAATATCCAACACTTTATTCTTAGCAAGGATGAGGTCAATCCTTGTCTTCCATGCTCTAAAGTTAGAAGCCCCTTCTAACTTGTTTTCTGACTTCATAGAGTAAGTCATGACTGCTTTGACTTTGACTTGGTCAACCTTTGACTTTGTCCAAAAACTCAAACTTGATGCCTTGGCTTGCTGAGAGTACCAGGAGCTGCGCTAGGCTAGGGCGCACTAGGTTATCCAGGAATTAGATCAAGCACTTCACTTAAGGTGCGTGCCTCAATACTAGGGTTAGGGTTTCATTGCTACAATAAAACTTTGACTGCAACTGCAACTGCAACTGAGTAAATCCTCCCAATCTACCTTCCAGTGGTTACACTGTTCGAAGATAGTGTGGGCCCATAACCTGTTAGAATAATAGGTGTGCTCATTTCACCGTAGACAATATAGCAATATTGTCACCCAACCATAGGCACAAAGGCCACCCCCAAACACCTTAACCTTGACAAATAGAATAATTCCGGAAGCAAACCCTAGAACCAATAGCCAACGAAGGTAGTGTACCTCTCTCCAAAGCTAGCGTACCAAGCAAAAAGTCCAAACCATAACTAGGCAGAAAGTCCAACCATAACCAAAGACCAAGTCACCACTGCAGCAGTTGCAACTCTCCTCCAGTCATGCGCACCACTTGTCCTTATGCAGTTGTGAGAGTGAGTGTGTTAAATGAGCTCTAGCGCCCTCTTATTTATAGTCCTCCAAGTGACTTAACTGGGCCGATTTCTACTTTTAGAGGATAATAATTTAATGTAAATTATTATCTTGAGCCGACTTGTCTTCTAAGGTTATTTCCTAATTTTCTAGAGTTTCTCTTGCTTCCTTGAATATTCTAGACTTGTCAAAGGTTACACGTAGAAGTTAATACCTCCCACAACCACCGTAATATCAACACTAAGAACAATGAAACGCTTCTCCATAAAAAATGAAGGATTTGTAAAAAGAAAACACATAATTAATAAATGTCCCGCTTGTTGGAGAAATGCATTTTGCGGTGTCTTTTACTTTCCATTGCAGATGGCACTTTGTGTGTTTCTAACTTCAAGTTGCATTGCGACACTCTTTACTTTCCATTGTGTTATCACACAAACTGTAGGTGGGGCAAAGCTTGACCCAATCCGCAAGATGGCGAGAACTATGGGAGAGTCTACCCACTGACACCTTAGATAAACCCTCCCCTCGATTTAGTGAAGGAGAAATCCTACAGAAGGGGGAAGTCCCGGGTGACTCTAGGGGGAAATTAGATGGAAAGTGGAGTAATGGAAGATGATACCCATATAGGTCAATCTATGAGATGGAAGATGGCTTGGAAACAAGTCTTGGTGATGGTTAATGGTTGCCAAGTGCTCGAGTACATGCATAAGAGAAATGTACCTGCTCGAGATGAGAAAGACAAGTATAGAAGCCCAATATTCCAATGGACAAGCAAGTGAAGCTTGCTGTCCTATATAGCAGCAGTAAACAATGATATAAATCAGCAAGTAAATGATAATAGAAGCTGCTAGATACGTAACTGAAAGTCAAGTAAAGACGCAAGAGATTAAGCTAGCAATGACTAGTATAACTCAAGTAAGATAAAGCTAGACTTAATGACAAAGTAAGGCTGTTTTTCAGAAGTTTTCGGAAGAACCACAATGTTCTTGATTGTTTGTTGACGTTTCGGATCCACAACAGGATCCATCTTTAGGACATAAAAGCCTAAGAAAACGTTGACAAACAATCGAGAACACTGTGGTTCTTTCGAAAACTTCTGAAAAACAAAACTCTCACCACAGAAATCTAAGTTATCAAAGTAAGGCTGTTTAAGAAAAAGTTATTGAAGAGATATTATGACAGCCTTATGGCTGTAGCAAAAGGTTGCTACAGCAGAAGAATTCAACCACCTAAAATCACTAACAAACCACCCAAAAGATGTGCTAGGCTTAGCAGGTTATTATGGTAATTTTTTAACAATTTTTGATCGTTGAAAAGTGAGTAAGAGAAAGAAGTTTAGATGAGTTTGCTGCAGCCCTATTGGCAGTAGCATAACGTTTGCAATAGTAATAAGATCTTCTTGACCAATCAAAAGCCCTAGTGGCTCAAGCAAGCTATCAAGGCAAAGAATTGATTCTACTTTAAACAATTTGAATATCTCATAAAATCACGTATTCCAATGTAGTAATTTATTTTTCCAATGCAATTTTTAGATTAGTGCTTTATATCTATTGGGCAAATGGAGTCTTGGATGTAAGAGTTAGATCCACAATATCACTAGGGGTATAGGCTCTTCTACTTCCTAGAGCATGCAAAACTAACCAAGGTAAAGCTAGGAGGGTGTAAGCCCTTTTACTCCTCCTAGTAACCTAGTAAAAAATGGCTTATCAACTAGCAAATAACATGGACCTTGGTGGAGGGTGTATGCTATTATACTCCTCCAAGGGTTTGAGACAAGATTAACAATGAAACTAGAAGAAAACACCAACAAAATGCAGAAATTTCCTTACCAATTCCAAAATAGCAAGATCAAACCCTAGTTATCACGCAATATCCATCCATAAGCAAGAGAACAAGCCTCCAAGAGGTGTGCACCACCTTAGCTCCACAATATTCCAAGAGAAAACACCATAAAATAGTTGCACAAGAGAGAGATGATCCAAATTGCCCAAAGAGGGCAAAAATTTCAGCCAAGTAGTCTTTCTCTCATGTGAGAGAGTTATGTTAAAATGAAATGAAAATGATTCTTATTTATACAAAACTCCTAAAAAGTGTGTCCACATAAATTAGGGTAAACCACAAAATAAGGGAGCCATTCTCCCTTTATTTTGCCCCTTTACAAAATAATTTCCAATTTAATTTAAAAAATGCACATAAGAAACACTAAAAGGTGATGTCAACCCTCTCTAGGGTGACGTTTTGACACTTTAGCAAGTCGTTGAGCAAAGGGAGGAGGTCGTTGGGCCTTCTAAGGCTCCTTCTTCATGTGCTAGGCTCATATTTTTGATACAAAAGGTCTTCCTCTTCCAAAATTGCCATGTGTCCATCAAAACAACATCATCACCACCAAAACCCTAGCCCTAGGGTGACGTCAAGCCCTCCAAAGTGATGTTTTAGTCTCTGTTATCCCCCACTTTAGGGATAACTAAGGAGATTATGTCTCGAGGTCCACAGGTCCTAGACATGGAGTACCGAGAGCCAGATTGACTTGAGCATGGCCTTGGAGGGCCCATCTTTTCTTCCTTCAATGCCTCCACTTTGTCAGCAACAACAACATCCATCACCTTCGCTTGGTCCTGTAGCAGAAATGGTCTTGCTCCATGAGGTAATGAGTTCGGGTATCATGGTATGTGTCACTTTGATCCTCAAAACCTTTGAATATGTGCATCTAGTTCTTTTTGTTTCTAACGGGTGCTTGGATCTTACACTTATCCACTTGACCATGTCTGGGGGGAGTGACAGGATGCCCTACTAAGCTTGTGCCCATAGGTTTTGAGTTGCCACTGGGGGGATTCATGAAAAGTCATCATCCGCTCCCATCATACTTACCACTTTCCATCTTACTCCCGCTCATCCATCCCGTTACATTGGTTTGGGCATTGGGTTGGCCAATTATTTAAAGGTTGCACCTTACCTTGTGGGAAGAAGGGGCTAAAGGCCCAGAGGGTAAAAGCAGCTGGCAAAAGATAAAAGCCTAAAAAATAAAACCTCGAGATGCTTTGCCCAGGGATCCCCGAGAAAGCAGTAAAAGGCTTCTCAGCAAGAAACAAGAGCGACCCATAAAAAAATGAAACAAGACCTAGTCAGAGGATAGGTGTTCTCATCACGAGACAGCCTATTAGGTCTATGGGCATCTAGCGGTATGACACTACTAGCAGCTGGTTACTACGCCAGGGTAGTGGCTCTTGGTGGCATAGCCAAGAGAAAGGGAGTCTCATCACGAGGCAACCTTCTCATTTCCGTGAAAGTGCTTGTGGGTAACATTGCCACCACTGGTCACCATGCTAGGCAATGTCCCCTGATTAGCTTCTTGAAAGAAAAAGCAATAAAGAACAAAGATAAAAGGCATGAATGGGCTTGGAAACATTTGAATCCAAGACAGGTGCATCTCACCCTTACAGAGGCACCCACAGGTAAGCCATGCATTTCTATGCTATCATTGCACCCCTTGTCCAGACATCCCTTATCCACCTCATCCATTCACATGACTTGGATTTGACTTCTCCCGGAAACATCCCACATTTAGTGAGCATTAGCCCAATAGGACACCCTGTCACTTCTTCCAAACTTGGCTTGTAGATTTGTGTAATGTCTTTGAGCACTTGACTGGGTAAAAGGGGTTTTATGCACATGTTTAATAAAATTGATGATTGGATGTGATTGACATTGCTATGATCCCTGTGACTTATGAGCTCATGGAGGGCGTATCTGTTGATGTGCAGGATCATACCTGATGGACAGATACCATATTGGATAGGTACACATGGGGAGATGATTAGTTCGGACCTCCATGGGGCTAAGAGCCCACCAGATGGATGCTGAGACCCCAACAGGGGGCTGAGGCAAGTTAGAGGGGTTTGCACCGGAGAAGAGGAGGACGTTCCACAGAGGCAGCCTGGCAGAGCCTTACCTAGGGGGGTTGTGCCCTCTCCACTGGGACGTTGGCCTTGGAAGGTCCATGATGTCACCAAGGACCTCTTATGACGTCATCCAACGATATGGGAGTATTGGGAGGCAATTGTGGCAGTTTTGGCACGTGTGGCAGCTTCTAGAGGCCCAAGGAGGGCTAACGTTTTGCTCCAGGAGGCCCATGTTGCCCTAGAAAGGGCTAACGTCACCCTAGAGGGGCATGACGTCTTCACTTTTGCTTGATTAGGATTTTAAATTATGACATTTAATGTAAAACAATATTATTATGTATTTTGGCCTTGTCGGCCTTTTGGTGACCTAAAATTTAATTAAGGTCATTGTTATTGTATAAATAGAGAGATAAAACTCTCTTATTTTCATCATCTTTCACTCACCACTTGGTGAGGTCTGAAATTTGTGCCCTTCTTAGGGTTTGTGGCTGAAATTGTGGCGTACTTGTTGAAGGAAGGCTTATCTTAGCTATTTTTGGCATTTTTCTTGTTGGAAGGTTTACAACTAGGGTTTGGCTTGATGATACTTGGTGAATGTAAGTGAATTTCTGTAATCCTTCCCTTACTTGAATGGGTATAGTCTTTTACTTGCATTTTGTTAATGAAATTGCTGAATTAAACCCTAGGGAATAAGCACATGTTGGTGTCCTTATTTCATGTCCCTACTAGATTGTGCCAAGAAGCTATTTTATTTGTTGAAGATAAATGCTAGGGCCTTGCCATTGGAACACCCTACCATTCACTCTTCTGGCTAGTCATTTTTTACTTTATCTTCTGAGCTAAAGGAGGAGGAAGACGCACCAAGGCCTAGGTTTACTACACCTTGGTGAGCCGTCTTCCCCTAGGGTTGATAGGTTGAAGCCTTACCTTAGCAACACTTCAACCATCATATCTCTCTTGTCTTTAGCCCTACTTATGCCCTTCAATCCTAGCCGTTTTTATCTTGTCATTGATCTAAAGGAGGAAAATGCACTAAAGCCTAGGGTTTCTACACCCTAGTGAGCTATTTTCTCCTAGGGTTTGATTGTTGAAGCCTTGGCTCAACAACACTTCACCATCAAACCCTCTTGTCTTTAGCCCTCCATTATCATTTGGCTTCTTCAATATTTGCCGCTACCTTTGACTTCATTTACCCTATGAATGCACTGATCTAAGACCTTTGTGCTTGAGTGCCTTTGATCACAAACCTCAAACGACCAATACCTTTGAACAATTGCTAACATCTTCTAACCCTAGCCTAGACTAACCTACTAACCCTATTGCTGCCATTATCCATTGAATTGTAGTTATACTTTGCAGCAGTTTAGCTTCTTTAAGCAAGTTGAATGATTGGCTAAATGCATGATAGTCTTTGCTTCTAAATGAATGATGGTATTACTATATTGATGATAAAACGTTCTTGCTCATTGTGAAGCTTTCTTTAGCATTTATAGTGAAGTGACGTATTGTGACTATTGCTATTTCACATCATTGATTTGCTTCATCAATATTATCGATCAACTGCTTTATATCAGAAAGTCCTTGATTATATGAAGTACTAACCAACAAGTGATCTTGCACATATATAGTTTTCTTGTTGCTTTGTCTTGGGTAGGTACACTTCTGGTTATCATTTATACTTCCGGTTACCTTTATCTTTATTGGCCGTTTAGTCGGACTTTTTGATCGGTGGTGACTTGTGAGGGGGGAAACTTTTACTTAGCCATAAGCCTTTGCCTTCTCAAAACCCCAGGTCACCGGGGACGTCTCCCCTGGGCCTACCACCCTAAACAGAAAGAGATATCCTATCGAGGTGACAGTGGTAGGATAGTCTCAGTTTCACCAGTTTGCCTTTCTTTCACCTATCTTTCACTCCAACTACAAACTGCGCGATAACATTTTGGCGTCGTTGCCGGGGAACACTGAGTCAATTCTCCTCAAGTCGACACTTTTCGGTAAGCCTTGCCTCAAGAGTCTTTATCTTACAAGCTTACCTGGCGACTCCACTAAGGGTGATTCCCTTATTTCTTTGATAATTTCAAGAAAATTATCTGGCAACTCCCCTGATGACGAAACCAATTATGACTTCTCAATGGGATCCGGGAAACTGCAAGCCTTTAGACATGAGTAAGATCTCGAGATACCCTCAACAAATGCCCCTTGAATACAAAAGTTTGCTCCCTAGATTTACTGGTGGTGATAGGGAGAGATCCGACTATCACATGAGAAACTTCTGAGATTTCTTTCTATCCCACCCTGTCGCTGATGATGATGAAGACTTGGTCATGAAACTTTTTTCTGCTAGCCTTTATTGCAACGTTAGGGAATGGTATGACAACCTCCCCGATGCCAACATCACAACTATGGAACAATTTGAAGAAACCTTTCTCAGAAGATGGGTTATTCAGTTGGAAGACATCCCAGTACTACTAAAAAGACCCGAGCATATGAGGCAAACTGAGGATGAAATTGTCAGAGACTTCCAGGATAGGTTTGAGGACATATTGTATCAAATTCCCGAAAGCCATCATCCTGAAGAGAAGTACCTTGTCCATCTCTATACCCATGCACTTTTGGTGCATCTGGGTTTTCCCCTCAGTAAGAGGAGCCCAAGGACGCTCAATGAAGCTCACAGCATGGCTGCAAGGATCGAGCAAAACATCTCCTTATCCGAGATAAGATACCTCTTTACCTTAGGTACCCTTAGTATGGAAAGTTTGGTTGCCCTTGAGAACTTTATTGTTGATTTCCGAGAAGAAGGGGAACAAACCATGGATCAACATAGGACTGTTGAAGACATAGTTGAGGAGCTGGAACCTAAGCAAAATGATGAAGTATCAACCTGTGCTCCTCTCTTTGATGAAGCCGTCCACCAGCCTTTCCCCCCTGCACAACAAAGAGACGATGAGGTTAGTTGCTTTCCTTTTCAGGATTTTGATGATACCTTGTTCCATGATTCAGAGAGTGAAGGAGAAATGGAATCCTCGAATGAAGTAGATCTCCCTTGCTGTACAATTGAAGATGAAGGGGCAATTCATGAGGATGAAACAATGATGCATGTTGAAGACACCCAAGTCCTCAAAGCTCCCGCGCAAGAAACAAACACAGTGAGTTACCCTCCTCTCCAAAAATTTGATGATTTTTACTTTATGATTTGGGAAATGAAGAGGAGATGGATGCGCCTTTGAATGTTTTGAATCCTCCATGTTATGATACTGATACTGACATGGTTGATATTGATGAGTTCATACATGTTGGAAGACGTAAATGGGATGTAGTTGGTTATGATATGGACCCCATTTACGACATTGAGAATCATTTCCAAGTGTTGCCTTTACAGTTATCACAACATGATACTTTTGATTTTGACCAGTGGCAACAAGAAGATGATAATTTTACCCATACTTTCCAAACACCCAAGGATGACCTAGTACCATGTTTTCTTGATGATTTTCGGTCTTACCTTGAGGGTTTTGATGAGTACTTCTTTGAGCACTTGGATTCATCCCATGAAGAAGATTATCGACCACCATTGTGCTCAGGTCTTGATAGGAGTAAGGACATTGTTTGCCTGAAGAAGGATCTTTGTGACAACTTTCTCCAGCCACCTCCGATTACTTTACTTTGTTGTGTCTCTAGAGGTGTAGTTGGGAGATGTCTTTTGTATTGAGCTTCCTTTAGGGCAAACCCTAGAGTCCAAGGATTGGTTGAATACTTCAAGAATAAGTCTGTCATCTCAATTTTTCAACTTTCCCTTAAGAGTTTGCCAATCCTCTACTAGACCCTTGTCAATCCCTTCCCAGGCTTCAGATTATGGGAACGTCCTAGGTAGCCAACTTGCAGACCCTTTGAGTCAGTTTTCTGAGCCTTTGACTTTTCACGATCCCTTCCTTAAATGGATTGAGCACTTTCCTCAGAGAATGACTTGGCATGATTTTATCCCTCCCACCCGCCTCCATGAGTTAGACTTTATTATTTCCAACGATACAATACATTCTCTAACCCATGTTATTTTTGTGCTTGACATATCAATGTTTTGGTTTATGATGAAGCACAAAGGCAGGTATTATGGGACATTATTGGATTGGTTTCACTGGTCGTTTGACTACATCTAACATCCAACCGACAGGTAAGTAGGCATTTGCATTCATTGTATATACCATTTGCATTAGAATAGTTTGCTTTCACACTTGTACATATGCTTGTTTTCAATTTTATATATATGAGCTGGGGGTGATATCACCACCCCAAATGATTACTAATAGTTTCTATTGAGATCAAGCAGGTTACAGGTTATGCCAGAGATGCTGAGGTTCTCATGCACTCTACGGTGAGCACATGTCTCTGAGTTGGGTCCAGATGTTATCCCCCACTTTAGGGATAACTAAGGAGATTATGTCTCGAGGCTTACAGGTCCTAGACATGGAGTACCGAGAGCCAGATCGACTTGAGCATGGCCCTGGAGGGCCTATCTTTTCTTCCTTCAGCGCCTCCACTTTGTTAGCAACAACAACATCCATCACCTCGGCTTGGTCCTGTAGCATAAATGGGTCTTGCTCCATGAGGTAATGAGTCCGAGTATCATGGTATGTGTCACTCTGATCCTCAAAACCTTTGAATATGTGTATTTAGTTCTTTTTGTTTCTAACGGGCGCTTGGGTCTTACACTTATCCCCTTGACCATGTTTGGGGGGGATGACAGGATGCCCTAGTAAGCTTGTGCCCATAGGTTTTGAGTTGCCACTGGGGGGATTCATGAAAAGTCATCGTTCGCTCCCATCATACTTACCACTTTCCATTTTACTCCTGCTCATCCATCCCGTTACACTGGTCCGGGCATTGGGTTGGCCAATTATTTAAGGGTTGCACCTTACCTTGTGGGAAGAAGGGGCTAAAGGCCCAGAGGGTAAAAGCAGTTGGCAAAAGATAAAAGCCTAAAAAATAAAACCTTGAGATGCTTCGCCCAGGGATCCCTGAGAAAGCAGTAAAAGGCTTCTCAGCAAGAAACAAGAGGGACCCATCACTAGGGTAGTGGCTCTTGGTGGCATAGCCAAGAGAAAGGGGGTCTCATCACGAGCCAACCTTCTCATTTCCGTGAAAGTGCTTGTGTGTAACATTGCCACCACTGGTCACCACGCCAGGGCAGTGTCCCTTGATTAGCTTCTTGAAAGAAAAAGCAATAAAGAACAAAGATAAAAGGCATGAATGGTCTTGAAACATTTGAATCCAAGACAAGTGCAGCTCACCCTTTACAGAGGCACCCATAGGTAAGCCATGCATTTCCATGCTATCACTGCACCCCTTGTCCAGACATCCCTTATCCACCTCATCCACTCACATGACTTGGATTTGACTTCTCCCAGAAACATCCCACATTCAGTGAGCATTAGCCCAATAGGACGCCCTGTCACTTCTTCCAAACTTGGCTTGTAGATTTGTGTAATGTCTTTGAGCACTTGACTGGGTAAAAGGGGTTTTATGCACATGTTTAATAAAATTGATGATTGGATGTGATTGACATTGCTATGATCCCTGTGACTTATGAGCCCATGGAC